>JAQIXW010003340.1:0-13348 GCA_034700685.1 Willowsia buskii | reverse complement strand
GCATAGTAATCAACTAAATAATCATCACATCAGTCCTAGTAAAGCCCCGCAATTTTAATATTAAACTTTTTGGATAAGCTTTCCTGGAATGAAAATTGTTGCAGCTAAATATTGCAAGTCTAAAAAGGATGGGAGACATATACGATGCATGTAAGTACGAATAAATCTATTTGGATCTTTCTATATTTATAAAAAAACTTGCCCACAGAATCTTTCAAAATAATCGATTGTCTTAAGGACATAAACGTTTGGAAGCTAAGAGTATAAATATTATACTTTTATTCTATTATATTACGATGAACTGAACGGGTAGCATAATGTACAGTAAATATGTAGAGATCATATCATGTGATGCCAATCATGCGTTGCTCGTGTTTGTTCATACGCATTTAAACTGGTTACAGCAATTTTTTAAAAAATTTGAAATCTGGTATGACGCATATATCTCTAAAATAAAGATCATAATGTAAGAAAGTTTGGTCGTGAACTTGACCTTAAAAAAATAGTAAATAGGGAAAAACTATGTTTCCCAAAACAAAATTACTGTACCTGCTATACCTCTTTTCATCTAAGAGCAAGATTACTAAAAAAAAGTTATCAAATATATGCTTAGAGAAATCTTTACTGGAGAGTAAAATATCATATATGCTGTTTTAGAATTTGCAACAGTAATTTTGACAGCATAGTGATCCCATGTAACCCCATCCTCCATCAAAATCCTGTATTCTGTAGTGATATATGTATATCGATTTTCAGTGCTATTTCTAGCATGAAGCGACGCATGTTTTGGAGGTTAAACCATGCGGCGAATATATTAGTCTTAGCAAGTTAAATTAATGAACGAATATCCTTCATTACATGCTTCCTACACAACTTATAATGCTTTCAGGTTTCCTTACATGAGATGGTGAGAATAAGCCCGTTATATTGATGAGGCACAGAATTTTTGTGATTATGTCACAATTTCATTAAGATTATGTGCCCATTTCTATTTTAGAAGCATTATCTGCATTCTCATTCTTTAATTTTGATTTCTCCTGTTGCATGTCCATTTATTACTTGAGAAAGAGAAGTGCATTTCAGAAGTCCCGTTTTAATAAAGCTTATCTCCAGCTCTGTTTTGAGATTGAGTCCTTCTGTCTCGGTTCCTCTTTATTATTCTTTTGATTCACAACAACGAAATGTTTCGAAGGAATCGTGATACTATTTTCAAGAAAAGAAACAGAAAGCAAATGAAGGGGAATGAGAATGAGGTTGATGTCTGATTTTTATGACCGTGATAAAGATGATAATGCAGGTTACTTTCGTTGATTATCATCATCATCCTTTAATCACGACGAGAAAGCCACAAAAGGCTCAATGTGGTAAAAAGTTCCAAGGGATGAAAAAGATGATGGTCCACACAAAATATACCCTACCTTGTGCTCTTCATCTTGACTCTTCCTTTTTTCTCTTTCACACTTTTTTTTCTCTTCCCCTACCTCAATAGATATGCAAGCATATATATATATATATATTGTGTCCGCAGTCCTTTTTCTCATCCATCCCAATGTAAATCAAGAGTGATGGAAACTGTACAAGCAACCATTTTCGTAGGTAAGTAAGGTAAGGAAAAATTGGACTCTACACGTTTTTCTTTCTCATTCTCTTCTATTCTTCTTTGACGCAATGCACTTCACACTCATCATAGTCATCATGTTTGAAAACACACTGTTGCTTACTCAAACTTTGGAAGACTTTCGATATCTGATAATAAGCTGTCTGCTATTGTTTAAGTACAAGACGAATCATTATTACGTATTCCGCTGAGTTCATATTCCACCTCGAGACGCTCTTCAATTTAAGGCGTTGTATTGTCAGTAATGACATTTTCAAAAACTGAAAAGTAATGTATCATCGATGTGTGAGTTGTGTGAACAAATGTGGTTTTATGATGGTAGCAGCCTCTTCTCCTCGTCAGATATGAAATGATGAAAACGGAGACGATGATATTTTGAATTTTTATCATTGTAATGATGTAGGAGGAGCTCATCTCTATAAATGCATCATAATATTAGTAAAGTGCAATGTATAAGATCTATATGGATCGACAAGGGACATGGATTAACGAAGAATGAAGAATCCGTATAAATCGAAAGCAGAACCCTCTTGAGGGATTCACTGACGAAGCGCTATTGTGTCGAATCAGAATATGGAAAAGATTAGGAAAAAATCAGTTGTGTTTTGTTGGCAGTCCAAAATAAGATTTTATTATTTGCTAGGAATAAAATAGTCTAGAATGTCATTAAATTGCCTAGTTCTTATTACTTTTCCAATGTTGCACGCACGCTTTCCGTTCCTGTTGGCTTCCTTTTGAATATGATTTTAATAGATTGAGCCTCACAATGCATAGGACTATATTATAGTCCTCTGTGTTTCAAGTTAGCTGGAGACGAATAAATTGAGTTGGCAAAGCTTCTCCATTTTATATTAACAAATTGAATAGAGAAGGTTTTCCGAAATACGTGTATACTATTATACGTTTTGTCCGTGCTGCTTTCCTTTCAGATTTCCACTTTTTTCTATACTTCTGCACGAGATATATCTTTAAATCATGAGCTTTTGATTTCAACATGCATTCAGCATCATTCCTCATCATCGTGCTACAACACCAGCAGTGACCTATTGAAGGAAGCCCTGCGAGTGACTACGGTATGCCTGCAGGAGACTAGGAACTGATTATTCAGTGATATTTTGATCCAAGTACCTAAAACATTGATTTCGGCTTACCGATGTAGATACATTTATGCAGGTTCTAGAAGTGCCTCAAAAAACAGTCAAGGCTTATCTCTATATTCAAAATGGTGCTTGTACAACCCCTTAAAATGTAAAGGAATCAATACCAGTGTTTCCCCTTCAGCAATAAATATAATTAACGCTCTGTACGGTCAGCATACTGAATTGATTTTTTCCTCATACTTTCATAAGCAATCAAACTAAAGGAGTAATAATTAATAAGGTTTCATCGTCCCACGTCTAAAGCCATAATATTATCCTTTTCACATGACTTTTTCTATGCATCAGTTATTAGTTATCTAAGTCTCTGATTACGTTTTCAATTCAAGAAAAATGGTTTTTATCATAATGAGCATCATAAAAATACGTAATGTTGGACGTTTAGGAGACGTAACTCCTTTCATCGTAAAAACCGTACTGCACATCTAGGGGTTAGCTTAGTTATGGCGCAGTAAGGCAGTAGTGAAAGGAGATCTGTAGGTATCTAGGTTTTTATGCTGTGCGAGTTTCAGAGTAGAAGTTGTGAAGCCACTTCACTTTTTCGCCATTATATTATGCGTACAAAGCATATATAATCATATTTACTGCTGCTTTTCCATTCGCTAATGCCAAAAACGTTATAGCGCAATAAAAAGTAAAGGTATATAAGATTTACTCTATCCACTTTTCTAAATCTATGCCTTGCCAGTTCTTCATTTTGATAGTTATTTCCACACATGTACCTAATACGCGATTATTACGTTAGTTATGTACTCTCTTTTGGATGATACGTTGTCGTTGTACAGCTTCTTTTGAATTTCCCTTTTCATTACTAAAAACTGAGAGTCTTGACTACATACAACCCGCCTGTTGCTCCAAACCAGTCGTTGTTGAGGCAAGTCATGCATTTTACGCTCATTTATTTCAGCAAAAAGGAAAGCCGAACGAAACAAGCAGCAGTGATAATCTCGTCCTCGTGATGTGGGAGCGATGATGGAGTTTGTGTTTTTGCTTGCTACGAACATGAAATGAAACCCTTCCTAGCCCAACAAACTTAAATAAACGTTGCCAGGCTTGTTGCAACGGTATATACCGGAGTCATACCATGGAGCCAGCCATCCACATCCCTCAAGTGGTTCTACTATATCATTATTTCCCATCTAAAAGACTTAAACATGTACTTTCCGTGAGCTCTGACAACTGCTGTGGTAGTGTTCACCTCGATCGGTGAAATGAGTCAGTCAGTACCAGAACCAGGCAGGACCAAAAAACCCCGTATAAGCGAATCGTAAAGAAGTTTTCTATGCTTGCATGGATTCTGTGTATAGCCCACCCATGGGAAAAATTCCATCACTTGCATATCACCACACACTACCTCCACCAAATACTTTTCCATGCAAATACACACACCAAGTAGAAAGAAGCAGGAGTAGCAACAGCGATAGCAACATGTACCTATTATTTAGCTAGAGAGAAAATGTTCTATTCAGAAAAAACAGAGAACAGGAGGAGAGCTAACTAACAAAACATTATACAATAAAAAAAGAGGAGATGGAAAATGAAGGGTAACCTGATGATTATGGTGATGGATTGAAAAAATAAAACTTCAGCTGGGGGAACAACCGTAAAGATGAAAGTCCATAATATTTCTTCTACGTACAATACAAGCATTCTTCCAGGCATCCATATCCGTCCGTCGTCGTGATGTTTTACGATGATGATGAAGAGGAGGAAAGGTTCTGTGACCTAGTCTTTGTATGTACATGCAGTACAGTATGGGGCCTATTTTTCAGTAAGTTGAGCTAGGTTCAAGATTTTTTTTTATCAAAGTGGTTTAGAGAACATAAAATCCGAGAATTCGTATACCGACAAAATAAGAAACAAGAAGTTGAATGTTTACTTACAATGAAAAGATTTTTGTAGATTATGAGATGGGAGCTATCGGGTAGATGGAAAGAAATCCATGAATTCTTTGGTGGAATAATAAACAAACAAATTCATCAGTAAAAACAAGAGAAGGCTGTTGAAGAATGGAATCGCAATAAGATAATGTTCAAACTTGTTATGCTGATTATTATGGCATGGTATGCGTTAGGTATCCTAAAAAAAACTCAACAAATGGACTGTATATAATGTGTGCGCTTGATGATGATGAAGCTCATGGTTTTTGATGAGTAGCAATGATTACTCATCACATCACCATCATTAAGTACGTAAAAAAGAAGAATGGGCATGGAGCAAGTAAGCAGAGTAGAGTACACAACAGCATTCACAAACTCGTCGAATTTTGTCCGTCCGTGATCTCGGAGAAAAAAAATCTCTGGAGGTGTATGAATTACCGATGATGATTATAATATGAGAAGATAAATCTTTGAAACAGTCCAAGTTTTATAGGCAAGGGTAAGGGTAAAGATAAACATTCCCATATTAACGCCTCTACCCATGGTTTTTCTGGGTTTGGAAAGAAGAAGATGCATTGCACACTACGACCACATCCAAGAATGTTTAGATTATTTTCACGCATAAAACAGTGGTTTTCTGTTTCCATCATTCATGATGATCTTTAAGCAAAACCATAACCTGTAATAACATATGTGCTCTTCTCGAGGGTAGAGAATAATAGGGACAAAAAAACTGTTTCTTCTTTATAGATGAAACGAAATATGAAAGTAAATGAGGAGTACTAGTTGCAATATAGGATGACGTGTTGTTATATGACGGCTTATAATATGTCAGGGCGATGTTGTGAGAATGCAGGTCTGATGATGAGAGCTACATAATATGATCACGTTGAACTTTGGTGGATTCCATGATCACGATGATCCAACCATCTTCATCATCCAATCTATTCTTGTCCATATGCATGCGTACCACACACTAAATGCGGTTTCGGTTTCACTAGAAGGCAGATTCTCTTCTTGATTACTTTTATGTTGGAAGGGATTATCTGAAAAAAAACTATAAAACGCTTATTATTTGTACAAAGCATCTTTGTATTTTTCATTTTTGGTACACATAGTTTGCATTACACACGAAGAGAAAAAAAATCTAAAGAAGAATCAAGTCTAGTCAGGTTGATTCCAGTCCAATCATTCAAACATGAAGATTAAGATTCGTGTGATGTCCCTCTGGCAAAAAAATAAGATGTTGATGAGGATACGATGGCTCATTATTATCATTGATATCTCTGAAGGGGTTACATTGCATTGCATTCTCTATTTTTTTTCATTTCTCCATCAACTACATAAACTATAACTACCACAATAACGAATGTGCGGCTTCCCTTCGAGAATGGATGAATTTATGTGACTGAAGTGGCACACATATAGAGGCAAAGATATTTCCTTCTCATAACTTAATGCAGCAACTAACTTTACTATTTATATACTTCAAAGCAGCAACAGCTTTCTGGAACTTTATATAAAAAAATATCAAATAAATATGAAACGAATGGGATAACTATTCATGACACATGCAGCTTTACGCGAGAATACAACTCACGCGGTTATGCTTACTACAGTCTTTAATGTTCATAAATTAAAAAACAAAAAAAGTCACGCATGAATTACAATTTTTGGGGTGGAAAGGATCACAAGTAAAAGTGAGGAGAAAAATAAAGCAGGAAATCTAAAGTCTCCACTCATAAATATATGCTCTGCTTCTCTTTTGATTCACTGGTTACCTACTTACCTTTCATTTCAAAATTAGACCGGCTCTCACACAGGCCACATCCATGTCATGATGATGATGATGATTGCTTTGATTATTATTGTGTTTCCACGCTTCGTATCTGGACAATTTTTTTGTTTGTAGATTTTTACTGAATGAGAGATGCTTTAAGCTCCTCATTTTAGTAGCGCGTTTATACTTTTTATGTGGTGGAAAATGTCGACCGGCCGGTATCTCTTGTCTGGAGAGAAGATGTAAAAGTACCTAACTCAATCACGTTTTTCAGGTCAGTCAAGGTCCCTTTTATTAGCTGACTTGTAAATTATCACTGCTATTATCATTTTGATGTAAGGGAGGACCAGGATTTCTGGTTTTTACACGATTCCATTATTTCCAATTCAAAAAAGTGGTCTTCTTATTATTGCATCCGTTTACACACATTTCTCTCTTATCGTTTCCATCCACATATCTCAAGGCATTCCAGCTTCTGTAATGATTTCAATGATCAATTTTCAGAAAGGGTAATTTTTAAATAAATGAATCTAAATTTTTGTAAGAAAGAAAAATTGCGAAGGACACATATGATTACTCAATGCGCTTCGGGAAACTCTTCTTAGGTACTCTGCACGCAAATAAATTATCATTTATGTTGAGAATATTTTGCATGCCGGAATTTCATTTATTTTTTTGGGCGAAAACGAAAAGCATTCTTCTTCTTGTGTGTTCAGCTCCGTGGTAAAAAAATCATATCTTACGTATGTACCTAAAACCACACACATTTCTTCTCACTCCATTGTAAATTACGCCATTTGGAAAGATGATGCTCAATAATCTTCTTGCGATGATTAGTGACCAACCGACCGGATGGAATCAATTTTGAAGACATTTTTATTATTAATGATTTCTTATGGTCACATCATCATTATCATTACAATAATCAAGGAACAAGAACATGATGCTCATCTCATCCAACTAACCCTTTCTTTACTGCAGCAATGTGAGGTAATGTATGAAAGACGTAAGGGGACAAAAACAAGCTATATCAGAGCCCTGCAAGAAGTAACTACATGCAGGTGTACACATAACCATAGTCATCGTAAAAATATTATATGCCTTTTTTAATCTCTCCCACATCTCGTGAGATCCTCATCAGCAGCAGCAGCATTAACAGATTCGGCTTTTCATCAGTGGCAGATGAATCCAGCATGAACATGGTCATTTTTTTTATCTTCACATTCACACACACCGACTTATACACAGCTCACATCTTTCAAGATTTCAAATGATGTAAGGAAGGAGAGATCTACATGCAATGCATATTATTAGCCACAATAACAATTCCATCCTACAGAAATAAAAAATAGTAACAACTCCGAGTCTGTAATAATAAAACTATCAGCAGCATCATCCTTTCTAATCTGGACAGATTAGTACCCACAACCACCATCGGCGTACCTTTCAATCTTTAATGCTTCTTTCATTTCTCTACATGAAATGGTTTATATAATAAAAAACAAACTTGTGTTACATTCCACTTCTTTTGTATTTAGGAAAATCTTATGTAGAAAAAAAACTAACTAAAAAGTGAAGCGAAATTCTTTCACCTCGTAAATGACTTTCGTCATGTGTAATCAAGTAATCATTACATACCTTATCTACCCTTTTATGAGAAATAGGGTATACTTGGCTGGTTGAATGAATAATTGAATACGAAAATTATTTTCAGGGTGGACTGCATCCGGTATTTGATTGCTCTGCTTGTAGCTACGAAGGGCCGAGACTCTTATTCATGTTTTCATTTACATCTTGGAAGAGCTAGGCAATTTCTCCAGTCATACTATCGTGTAAAAGAGTGTCCAGTGCTGAAACTGTTTTCATTCTGCTGCTGCTGCTATCATCATGAGTGCAGTCTTCTAACCATTAGCTCAATCGTTTTTAAAGTATTAAAATTCTTGGATACTTAGCTCAAGTGTTACCATCAGGCGGATCATGCTCATAAAAATTAATTATCAGCAGTAAATGCCTTAGACGGATTGAGTGAGATCAATGGGTCATATAATTTCTCGCAATGTTTCTTATTATTCAGGGATTTTCTTTTGCTGTCTTGTGAGACGTTTAATTATAAAGTAAGCATTTGGAAGTAATTTACCTCTTGATTAAGCCACCGCGAACTAATGTCATCTTTTGCCAACAGGTTATTATTACCCATTTAATGTCAGCATCTCTTATGCGTTATACAGTATTTCTGTATTTAATTTCTTAGGTATACACATCATGTCTACGTGCTCCCAGTTCCAACATTATAAATACACTTGACACTGCAACCGGGATGATGATGATGATAAACCTTGTTAAACCTTGTTAACAAATGTTATCCTTCACGAATTCATTAGATTCAGGAAAGGACACTGTAATCCCAAAACTCTCAAGTCTTGTCCGTCTGTTTGAAAGGGTTTATTGCAATAAGGATTCTTAATAATATGAGTGAATGTACAACAGTTCAGAATTATTAACTCCGCAGAGATTTAAATGAAAATAATGAAATCATGAAGTTCATACACATATTATGTAGAGCTTTTGATATTTTTAACTTATACTTATTTTTCTCAGTCTATACTATATGCTATATGTGTATATGTCACTTTCTTTTATGTGAAAATAAAAGTTATGTTTGCAAACATTAAGCGGGTACACTTCAACATTCTTTTCAGAATAAGGTATGATTGTCTGCGGACTCTCTATGAAAGACACGGAGACTACTCTTGTAGTAAAGGGTGTAATAGGCAAAATGAGTATTATCTTGTACTTTGGTCTGACGTAGCCGTAGCCGATACTAATTCCATGTGATTTATCTTTCAAGGTGAAAAGAAAGTCGCATTATAGTGTCCGCTATGTATTTACAAATAAAAGTTCCAAATACTCTAGTACCCTTTATAAACAGAATTATCTTACAACTTACATGACCAAGTAAACTTGTTAGAAAGTCTGAGCTGAAATTATAATTGCATCGGTGAAAAGAAACGTAAATTACCTACCACTCTTATGCGTTTGAACCTCTAAGGATTCTTAAGGAAGTGTCTTTGTAGTGCCTTATTACCACCAGTATGTAGTGTGTATTATCATTTAAATCAAACATAAGCAGCTTAACTCAATATTTTGTTCTTCATTTACGAAGGACCAGGTCATGCTTTCATGTACTGTGAGTTCTACTGGGTTGGTATCATAGTTAAAGCTTTCTTTAAAAATCATCATTCAAAAGGCTTTTAACATATCATGTCACAAGACTTCAAACAATTTACATCACACGTTTTGGAAGGGTTTGTTCTTAAAAGGTGCTATGCTATGTACCATATCAATAGTATCATATATATTATTATAAGATATATTGAATACTGTTTTTAATGACAAACTACAAAGCATAAATTAACTCATAAGAAAGTGTTTACTAGAACCAGAAGATATTAATGTACCTATAAGGTAATGTCAGCGCCCTCATAAACTTCAATGTTATTATGACACATCAGTTACTACACTACAACGGGTGGTGTGTGTGGTGACTGATAAGAGTTCATTGAAGACTTTTTACCTACCATCTAAATATAGAGGTTGATGATTGATGACATAATGAATGCAGTTTTTAATTGCTTTTTAATTTAATTGTTTTGAAATGATAAGGATATTGGCAGTGGTTTGAGTGCGTATTGTAGAGTACAATTGTAAAGATACAACTAACAGGAAGTACGATCTTTTTAGTAGTAGCTTCTGGTATCAAATATACATACATATATGTCTCTAGTTCCGAAAATAACTTAAAATTTAGTAATAATAAAATATAGGCTCATTGACATTTGCCAATAAAATACCGATTAGGTAAAGTCGACATATATATAACTCTTTTAAACTACTGGGTAGTTGCATGTGCGACATTTATGTGATAGTAATGGGGTCGACGCTTCGATATCTGCAGTGTAAGTGTAGAAACTTACATAAATATACGCAGACTGAGCATAATTGCCTATCAATATTTATGGATTCTATGTACATGGAGTAAATTAAATGTACATTTGTTCAACTTCACCAAACAACAAGATAATACGAAACTATATGCGTCATATTGTCTCTGGTCTCAAAAATGATCATTTCTCTTTCCTACTATGACACTACTGTAGTAGACATTTTCTTAAACAAAGAAACCTAATGGCTGAAAGTGACTTGCTTATATACCACCACAATATAATAATTTTAACGCACGATCCACAGGAGAGAAAAAAACAATTCCAACCACTTTTCTTCGCACAAGTGTTATAATGATTATTACGCATTTGTATAGGTTCCATCAATTTAATTTTATCGGTTAAGTAAAAGCTCATTTTAACTCTGACGCTCATATATGATGTTTACTCAAATTATCTAAGCCGTTTACTCATTAGTTTTGCATATAAATTACTAAAAATAAACGTGAATACAAGACAATATTATAAGAGTGCATCTTCTTTTTTCATTTGATTCTTCATGTAATTACGTTTTTGTAATGGCAAGACAAAACGATTGCTCTCCTCTGAGTATGCTTATCACCGCCGAAGTAGACAATGCCTTTTAAGCCATAGTCAGTTTTAATGCTGCGATATTTAAACATTTAAAGCTCTCATTCCAAGTGTCATGTACATTTTAAAAAGTGCGTAAATTTAAATTTCTTATTTTCTTTCCTCTCTCCTTTTAAACTGCCGAGAAGTTGAGCTCTTAAAAGGGTCTTTTTTTCTATACGTCGTTTCATTTAAAGGATTACAAAAAAGGTTGGTTTAATCTACTTCGGATTTGTTAAGGGTTCTACTTTGGTATTGTAACGATACGAAAGATAGGTAAAGGTATAATAATAGGCAACTTTATAAACGAACATCTAAAATAAATACTGGACAGAGGGGAAATGCTCAACTGGAAAGGGAAAATGTATACTCATGCACGCATGCATCTTTTTATCGTTAATTCGCCCCTATCTAAAGGCATTGGATAAAAGTATATTTATGTAGGTATATAATTTTTAAATCCCATTGCATTTCTAGGCACGTACATATATCCATTCACCAATAAAGCATTACCTATACGTTCAACAGTTTGTGCCCACATCACACTGCATACTATGGTATCTTATAAAAAGAGTATGAACCTTAAATAGGGAATCTCATATTTTTTCCTTGGCTGCCTTCATCCCTTTACGCCAGCCTATGCTGGAGTAGAGCAAGTTTTTAATGAACAAGGCATCTATGCAGGGGCACATAATAGCAAAAAACAAGCAAACGGTGAACGCAATGAGGTGGTAAAACCATGTTGCCTCTCTGTACGCTTCCCCATATTCCTGGATCTATTATTATTCTTATTCGTCTTATTGTTCTTATGATAACTCATTGTTGAGATGGATAGAAAGTGGAGAGACTCACAGTAGTGGACTGACTGGACAAAACCTTTAAAAGATCAACAATTGGTTGGGGAAAATTAAATGGGACTTTTTGAAGGGGTTGTTGATAGTTGATACCAGCCAGCATAAAACAGTGTCAAAACGGCTTTCGTGTATGCCTACTTGGAAACGTTTTTTGTAGGCAACTTCAAACTATTATACGCCTTTAGTGCACTAAAATGTTACATCATTCATAAAAGCATAAAAAGCACTCTTGTACTGGTTGATGCAACAATATGCAGTGAAAAAAGGAAGATCTTCCTTAACTGGATGCGCTTTTTCTTTTCTCTGTTTTTTTATGATTTTATCACTTCATCTCTCAAGATTGTACACGCATGTTTTATGTTTATGAATAGAAATATATTATTTTCACTTTTCTTCTTCTCACAATGTGTAATGTAATGTGTAATGTAGTTTTTTGTGGATGTTATTGTCCTACTGTTTCCTCATTTGCATTGATGACATTTGTCATTAAGCAATAAAAAATAAACTTTAGAGAACATGTTCTGTTTCTTGAAGATAAAAAACTATGCGTAATTCTACGCAGTTGTTGGAGGTTTATGCTACAGGTCCAATAAAACACAATACACGTACTGCATTTTCAATTTCATGTGAAAACCGTGAAATGTGATTCAGTTTATTCTATCCTGGTACCGGCATTTCCTTTGCAAATAAAAGAAATTGTCCTGTGGGTACAAGTTATTTATAAACACAGATTGCTTTATACCTGTAATAATATCATATACTATAATTTGATATATTATATCATCCCAAGTAAATCAGTAAAGCAGACATGCATTACAATATTCATATAAAACTAAAATTTCATTTGATATTATGCAACTTGTAATGACATCTCTTTACCTGTATTGAAAATGACTCATAAAATAAAATAATGACTGTTGACTGTATTTTATCATGTTGCATGAATACCATTTTAGCTTTGCTGGGTCACAATCAAAAGGGTTACATCATCATATATATTGGTGGTATGTTGTGTGCAACATTCTCACGCTTCCCTTTCTCCACATCATCTAAACAAGTCGACAAGCTTTTCTTTTACCTTGCTCGATTTTTAGTACGCTTGAAAAAAGTACTTCAAAAGATATTACGAATTTGGAACTAATGAGGACAAACAGAAAAAACTAATAAAATTGACGGAGATGATAGATGCATTAGTTTTCAGGAGTACATGCTTCTAGATAATGTGCACTTAAACTTGTGCCTTTACATATTAGGGCAGATCAAACGGATGAAATGAGACAAAATTTTCCTTCATCCTGTTTTCCCTGAATTCGGGTTGTTTTGAGAAAAGATGAATGTCTCTATTTAGTATTGTGTGTCTCATACTCTCTTGTACAAAAGGTAGCAACACTGACTGTTGTAAAATGAATGGTACCGTATTCTCTCTAATTAACGCATCTCTCAATTTATCGCATCTCTCAATTTATCGCATCTCTCTATTTAACGCAG
>JAQIXW010003339.1:0-13348 GCA_034700685.1 Willowsia buskii | reverse complement strand
GGGGGGCGCGTAATACCGAAGAGGCGTTTATATCAGCATTTACGGTATGTATTTTGCATTATATAAAACGTAGATGATGGCTATGGACTGTGGAGCTAGTGAGTAGTGGAACTCTCCTGTGGCTACTTCAAGCGGACAATTTTCCCTTTAAGTGTGTGCAAATATCAAGTATATGCATTACTTACACAATATATTCCTATCATCTTAATCATACTCACACCACCACATATTGTATTAGTCAGATAGAAGATGATAACGCAAACAAACCTTTGTGAATGTAAGTTGCTTGATACAGGCTGTTAAAAGTAATTTGAATGTGCAAAAAACTAGCAAGTACATGCGGAAAAAGTGGCGTACACATCTTGGTGAATTGTTGTTTGCTGAAAATGATACTGGCCTTGGAGTGTAATTTCGTGGCAATATGAAACTTCATTGGAGTCACTCTCCATTGTGTGTTTAGTTATACATGAGGTCCTTCTACGTTTTTATTGTTGTCATTATAATATAAATAGTATCTACTGGTTTAAGGAAGTGTGCGTTGTTGTGTGCGTGGGTCATAGTCACGCCACGCTGAAAGCAAGCGTGTATATTTTTGGCTAGCAGAAGCGACACTTATTAAACGAACGCTCTTTTCCGTATCAACTGTTGTTATCCTTTCTATATAACACACTCTGGCTCTATATATATATATATATATATATATATGCTACAGAATGGACACGCATTAAGGAAATTAGTTTTGTGCTTATGGCTGGTTGTTGGTGCTTGCAACTTTTTTGGAAGCAATTTCCATGTGTATTATTCATGCAAAAAGGATATTATTAAGGGCACATGAGACACCAGTGCAAACAAAGGAAGGAAATGGCTAATATCTGCACCCTTATGGCTCATACTTCATTCTGACGATCATCATCATGATGTTATTCTGGTGCTGTGCTGCTGAAGTTTGTACTACTCACGTACTCTCATAAGTTGCAAGGGTTGAAAACAAAGAGAAAAAAACTGGCCTAAAGTGTACACAGTAGAAAATTTTATACTACTAGACTACTGGTTCAACTACTTGATGATGAAGATGATTATTATGATGATGAAGTAGTACTGAGAACAGTTGGAGGAGTGCAAAAAGGGGTTTTGTGGAAGTTGTACTAGTAAAACATAATTTATCAGGAAAGATTACGTCCATTTAATCCAAAGTAACACATCATCGGGAGCGTGGTCATGTTTTATGCTGGTCGAGCACTGAAAACAATATATTTAATGAATAGGCGAACAACACAACATATACACTTCCTCCCTATTTCCTGTGCCAGTGTATAATGTTTCCATTAAACAAACATGGATTTTCTGTAGCGGATAATGATGTTAGTATAGCAAATGGCAAAGACCGGCACAAGTGAAACATTAATATTTGGCATCTGATATTGCTCCTTTCTACAAGTTTGTGTTTTCTTTTTCTTCGTCTTATTTCATTCGGTTTCGAGTAACTGGTGTAATAAAGTGAATGAGATAATGTTTTTATGGCCAAGCGATTGTGTTCTCGTATTATTGGTGTTTTTATCTGAAATAAATACATACCAGGAAAACGAAAAAACACAAGACAAAATCTTGCCAATGTTTTCAATTGGGTAGAGTTCACATTAAAAATGTGGTCGACAGATAGTCCCGATTGATACTTAAACTTGACTATGTACTGCGTATAGTATGATCAAAAATGTCTGATGACTCACAATTAAAATTTTGGCATGTATAATGTGATATATATGCATCATATATATGAAAAACAATGCTTTATATATACATATACAATGCAATCAGGTTAGTGTTCGTAAGAAACAAAAGTAAATGAATTACAGATAAACTAATTGTGCGAATTTGTATGTCACCGTGCTTGTAACTGGCCCAATTGAGAAGGAGTTGCACAGCTCCTAAAACTTGTCACCTGTATTTGCTGCTGAATATTACCTTCCGTATCTCAGAATTCCTCTCCTTTAGAATGGATATCCTCGGAAGTTTGATGACGAAAATGAACCAGCATTTTTGAAAATTTGTGAATCGTAAAAAGTGAAAATAAGTATTTTGTAACTGGGTCAAGTTATAATGCTCAGAAATGGAATTTTCTTTTTGTGAAACGAAATGCCGATTACTCTCAATTTTTACCATGAGATTAGGAGTAATAATTTGTGTGATTTTCTGGAGATATGATATGGTGAGCAGCATTTTTGTTGCAGCTGCTGCCGCCGTGACATCATCTTCCAACTCAAATATCTCTGAATTGTACATTGTCCACAGGCAAAATCCCGTGGGTAAGTGAATGGCAAATGTGCTACTAACCACAAAAACTGTTTCTTTGTTGCAAAAATAGATATTACCGATGCTTAAGATCTAATGATTATAACATTTACCTATGATGCGTCTGTGAAAGAAAACTGAAGTGTAGGGCTTAGTGTATCTAACCCTTTACTAAAAAAGATTTGTTTGTGACTTGTCCTTTGTATTATTGTCCTCATAAAAAGAAATGGTAGCATAAAGGTAAACTATAGGCAAAATGTTCATATTCCAAACATTATTCTTTATCCTTTACATTACATTTCACTCGCATTTATCACTTTATGTGTACAATTCATGTCCATCCATAACTTTCTTTTCATGGAACAGTTTTTCTGATCGTGAGTAATTACAGTTAGGTATGGTAAGATGCGGTGGGAGTATGAGCATACTTGATGATGGGCTTTCATAAACACATAAGGAAAATGATCATAAAATATGAGCTCATTTCATTGTTTGCTTTCACACAACCCTCTTTTGCACCAAATCTACCAAGATGTACATGCTCCTTTCAAAGAAAGGAGTAAAATATTGCATAGCATATATTTCATTCAACATGCAAATATTACTAAAGGCAAAGTAAACGACTGTCTATATAATATCAAAAATATTTCCTTCCTTTCTCCTTGAAAATCTGGTCTAGAAAATTGCAAGTTTCTATTTTCAAGTGGTATTTACAATAGAGGGGCAAACGTCTTTGCCCATAGTTTCTTATTGGTGATAATGATGATGTAAAGAAATATATTGGTGAGATTTTGTTGAGAGTATCATGCACTGATATTTTATATACAAGACAGATAGTAAACATGCAAAGTATTTCAGTGTCGAAGTGCCCATGAAAACTCGTCAAGCGGAAGGAAGTGAGGATAATCTCCTGTTCTTTTCCGTGTGCTTACTGTACATTCTATAGTTGTTCAAACGAGCTTCAGTTCCATTTTTGCACCATTTCCTTCTGAAGGATGAATGAATGGAGAACGTGAAATGGAGGAAATGCGGATTGGCAGAGTAGAAAGCACTGAAGTGATCAAGTGATCTTTTGAATGTGTAGGCAAGCATAACGAAAGAGAAATCAAGTATTTTAATAGAAGAAAGTGCGAGAGTGCTTCGATAAACCGCATTTGCACCCATTTACGGAATACCTACTGACCAATGTTCACATTTTGACACGATGCCCTTGCATAATGGCACATCAGGACGTTGACGAGACATCCTTCCTTATCGGTACCTAGTATATTATGAAGTCAAAGAATTTTACCTGACGATAGGAGTAAAGATTTTTGGAGGTCAAATAGTTATTTTCATTATGATATTTAAAAGATTAGAATACAAGCGAAAGTGTTGATTAAAAGCGATATCACTTTGCGTTCAATTATCATTGATTCAAAAATTCATCACTAATTGGTTCACTTGCAAAACACAGAGAATCATCGCAAACCCGATCGCCTTTTGCTTAACCACTTTACCCACCAGTCAACTTGCTTTCATGAAGGTATACCTAACGCCACGACACCTTAATGCTGTCAGCTTGCACACCGGGAAAGTTTCTCACTGAGAAAAAGTCGCAGTGCGATGGACTTGCACTAGAGTGAGCTCCAGGTTCTATCGTTCTCCTTGTTTCCACGATGCTCACGAATCTGCGTTCCTGGTTCGCTTGAGGGAGTAGCGTATTGAATGGTTTATAAGCTTCTTTGTACTTGATAGCCTCGATATTGAAATAGTTTTTGATACCACGCAATTTCAGCTCGGCTAAATGTATTTTCCTGGGAATTCTAAACGGAAATTCCAGAATACTAATATTCCTAAATTTTTAGTACGTTATATTGTTACAGAATTGTATTTAACCTTACATTCGATATATATGCCAGTACGTTGATCATGAGCCCACTGAAATCACTTTTGTTGTTTTCGTTTCATTTGATATTTGTTGTTTAATTTCAAATCAGCATTTTGTGTGGCAGTATCGTGAATTTATTTTGCACTACCGCGTGGCATTTATAAATGTATTTCATTCCTCGAGCAAATAATACTACGTGCGCATTCAACCGGTTTACATATTTGGTAAGGCTGTAAGTATTTGTGTATTATTATGGTAATAATGGTGAATTTGCATTTTCTTTCCATTGTACAATATGTGCTTACAGAAGTTATATTGACTTTGGCAAATTTATGAGGGAATCGAGGAACTCATTTGCAGCAGTAATATTGAAGAAATTGAGGAATGAATCAATACTCATCGTACTGTAACATATTATGCATTTCCGGGGGCTTTAAGTGCTACTGCTTCAGCAGTACAACAACAGCAACTAGAAGACATAAATATTTATGTAGGGCAATAGGAGAATTAGGCTTTGTGCACTAGCTATTTTTAATGCCTACTTTCCTTTGAGAAAGTCTTAAACTCGTATTTGTGAAGTCAGCACGAAAATGGAAAAACGGGTAGCTCAAACAACAGTGGAAGGAGTTGATTCTTTCCAACATAACGCCGTCAGCAACAACAATAGTAAAATACATCAGCCTCAACAAGCATTCCACATAGAACAGTGGAAAAAGCAATCACAAGAAAAATCTCCAATCAAATCTTTCTTTTCAATTCCAATCCCATCTGCTTTTCTCCACCGAGAGGGAAAGAAAAGAAAGCTACATACGTACATTGCGTATTTTTGTAGGAAATCAAAATGAGATTTGCTCTCATCCTCATTGCTTCTTGCTAGCTTTGCTTGCAATCATGCAGAGAGACAAGCTCATATACAAAACATTCCGTGTAGTCGTTCATTCATGCTCACTCTCTCTTCGCGTGTGTGCATGTGTAAAAGCTTCTTCGCACATCCGTCCGTTCTCAAACTGTGAATGAGAAAAAATTTCCGTTCTTCGAAAGTGTTGCATAATGTAGCATAAATGCATTATAAATGCCTGCAAATCAATGTGTTTTTACCACCAGTAATATTTATATGCGTTGATCTAAAAATGAACGATTTTATTCAGTCGGTACACAATATCTTTCAAAGCTACACAAGAATAAAACAGGTGTATAGTCTACCTCATCAACAATACAAGGGAAAGTTAAATGAATTCGCTTTATGTCCCTACATATTATTCTCAACTGTATGCTAAAAATGAAATCGCTTTAGTATCCTCGTGTTGTTCCCTTCTTATTAAATTCTAGAAATCTCTTAATCCCCAGAGTCAAAGATTTCTGTTGTAAAAGGTGGAGATTTGCTTTCTTGCATTTTGCATACCTACCTTGGATTTCTCTACCTTCCGCAATGTATATTATGTTGCAACATTTTGTCATACAAAGTTAAATTCTACATAAGAATACCGTGCTGGTTAAGTGGAACAACAAAAATTCATAATTTCGATATGAAAGATTTACTAGATACATGCGAAATGAATGCACAAGTAAAACAACATGTCGCACATGTGTTCCTTTTGTTCCTGCTGTCCTGCCCTTCCTCATCTTCCTTTTTGTGTGTTTCGAGGGAAGGGAACAAACATCAATAACAAACCAACAAAACAAAAAATTTGTTTATATTATGTTGTTTACATAAGTGTACAGATGCAAAGCTGTAAAATATTCCTGCCATGATTTGTTGGTAAACATAAGGAATACCGATCCTCTCTGAGAGCACTGCCACCACCCACCCAGCATACGTTGTAATCATACCTTGTTTACCATTTTACATATGACCTGATTCAATACACATATATTTTTGGCAAACTGGAAACCGAATCAGGTATGCCATTATTCCCTATAGGCGCCTTTTTGTATTATGCTTTTTCAGTGAATCAAAGAAGAATGCATGTCAGGGGTACCATTCCTTTCCTTTTATGTGGTTGGCTGCCACCACTAGCCCACAAACTTTTTTACCGATAGAACTGTACGTATATAACTTTACTTCATTTTAGTAGACACATTTTTGAAAAAAAATATATACATAATGGTAGAACGCAGAGAAACCAGCACGTGAAGCCTTGGTAAAAATTGAAAACTTTCCTTTTGTTTACAGTTCCTTTGAAATTTGCTTCATGCTTTTTGCCAACATAGTCATGAGAGTGGTAGAAGTAGTTGCAAAAAGTAAAAGGGAATATAATGCAAAAAAAAAAGAGTTTTGTACACAGCTAGTCAAAGAGTGAGTGAGGAAAAAGAAAAGGAGTGAGGGGCCCACTCTAAAAATGGCTTTTGGTATAGCTCTCTAATATTTTATAGCACTTACGTTTATGTTTTTATGTTTGTCGATTTTTGACCATTCTATGGTTTTTTTGTTTTACTCACATATATAAGTTGGTCTCTTGTGTTGAGGTGGTGCGGTGGCTAGGTTGAATTCAATGTTGATTCACTACTTTTGTTTCTCTTTTTTTTTCATTTTTAGAGAATCCTCCCATGATCAAGTCTACGACCACCTACATATATATATAACACATAATGCGATTCCTTTTTTAAAGTACATGCCATGCCATACCACATGGCAAATTAGCTATTCTATCTTTGTCCACAACCATCGGTCCTTTCTCTTTAACCCGCTTTTCAGTTTTAAATGCTTCCTGTGAGCTTGAATGGCTTGTAATGACACAGTTTCTACAAAAGTGTACATTCCTTCTCTTATTTTGCTGCATTTCAATTGCCAGTTAAAAAACACACACACACACATAGCCAGAGAAGGAAGGAATAGATGATGAAAATGAATGCAAAGTATTCGACTGTAGGAAAAGGGTCGAGATACCGTCGATGGAAAGGGAAAGCAGGGACGTTTTTTGAATTTAAATGAACTGATTTTTACAATAGTAATCATACCGTTCTCATAATGGATCAAAGGAACTACTATATAAGTAGTTGTGTTAACCCGCTCCTATCAACAGCATAAGAATCTTCATGGCCTACTAAATTCGGTCAGGTATTTCTGCTCTTTTGAACTTGGGTCACCTATGTTTTCCACTGTTTAACTTCTCTTTACGACTTTGACTTTAGATAATATGCATCGACTTGTTATATTATAAGAGAGAAATGATTACAACAACGGCCGGATTACGATTTTCCCGAATTCCCTCCGTATTGCCATTTCTTCTAGAACGACTTCAGAATTTGTGCAAAACAACTCCTTTATAATCCTGACAGTAATAATAAACCAAGGAAGGATAGGCTATTTCTTTTGGGAGGATAAAGCGTGTTTTTTTTGTGAGTAGAAAGCAAGAAAACTTTCAATTCATTGTAGCCACAACATTACTAAGCTATAACACCACTGACAAAACCCTTGAGAAAGTGAAACCCACACATTTAGAAAGTAAGTTGAAGCTTTCGGCTTTTACATTTTCATTTCTGGGTGAAAATGAACGTCAGAAATGAAGCAGTGGGTAAGTTAAGTTTAGCGAAATGAAGTTGCAAGACAGAAAGAATGGCATCATCTTTTCGAAAATGGGGATGTGATGACTCTATATTTTGTGGTTAAGCTTTTTGGGCTACTTTCTCCCCACCATATAATCGCTTTTGTAAAAGTAGTGGAGAGCAGATTTTCTTCTGTTATATTCCAATATTAGATCCTTCTGACTTGAACTGAATGAAAGTACAATGGTGGTGCACATGACCTCTCAAGTTTCATGGCTCAGTAACAAAAACTTTATCTGTCGGCCGTTCGTCGTAGATTGTTCTAACGATGGTAGAGCAGTTCATACATGCTCCTACAAGTAAGTGTATATAGGCACATTGCAAATTTATAGGTTTATGTGAATGATGATAATAATATACACTTTATAAAATGACTGCTTTGTTATACGTTGATGATCATGGTCGTCACATCTTATTGCATTGTTGGTAAATACGCCTTGAACATGTAAGTGTAATAAAGTACACATGTATATTATGTGCTATATTTATGGCATAATACAAGTTGAATGGAGAGAAAGCTGAGTTGGAGAGAGAAGAGTGTATGGGTGGATGCATGACCACAGCAAAGTAAAGACGGATAAACTTGTTCGATGGATCTTTCTCGGAACTGTAAATCTCAGCAGACCTTAATAAATTCTTTAATGTTAAGCGTGCGTGAGTAGAATTCGAGCAGGAACAACTGGCAATTTCTTCGAGAAGAGATGCTCTATATTCGTACGTACTTGTGCTAAGCAAAGCTACACAAATGCTCCTGCTTTTGCGGTGCTTCTAGGCAAGGAAGGAAATAAACGATATGGACGACAACGTCCTCCTTACTGGCAGCAAAAAGATAGGCACCATCAAGACAGGAAGAGTTTTCGAGATGGTCGGTTTGGTAGTGCTTTACTGGTACTATATTACCCACTACCCAATATATTCATCTTGCTCCTTCTTCGACTCACATTATTTTTTGTGCGAAAAACTTAAAACCATTCTTCACATTTTAACAGACTTGTTAGGAGCTCCTCTCCCTCTTTCCTCTTAGAAACTACGTGCACTTTAGATACATGGATGAAGAAAGAATACGACAGTGAATTGACTATCATGCACAAACTATAGCAGTTTGACTTGTGTGACCATCAAAAGATAGTCTAGAGCGATTAATTAAACCGTGATTTATATTCCCAATCCTTTGATCACGTCCTTATGACACAGTTTCCTCTTCCACTCATTCCTTTCATGGTGCCGTTGTCGTTGCCTATAATATTACCCGACCTCGAGAATAAGAGGACATGATATTCATTTCATTCCTTTTATATTCATCTGCATACGCACAAAAGTAAATTGCAACTTTTCGGACAGTTAATGCGGTGACATCTTCGATGTATATGTATCAAATGCATGAAGAAACACATACACACATTGCCCATCCAAATTGAGAAAGGAAACTGTCCCGGATAGTTGGCCATCTCTCCTTCATTCATAGCGTAAAAAGATAATCTCATTGGAACCTACTGACAGGAGAAGGATGGGAGAAAATATATGGGGGCAAGCATGCATAGCTGTTGTTACTCTGTGAAGCAAAAGCTGTTAGGATGAGAGTACTGAGAATAGAGGGAGCAAACATGATGATGAAGATTGTGAATGGGATGATTTGGTGATGTAGTGAAAGAAGATGCCTTTATAGGGACTATTCAATGGCAGTTTATTACTTACTTTCGCCCTTTTACTCTCTCTTTACTTTCTTTTCACCGTTATCTTCATAGCTTGCGTCGTGTCAGGGTTGTCTCGTTTGCATGCATAATATAAATACTTTACTTTGTACACCTTTCCCAACACCGTCTTTGGTGGTTTTATGGGACACCATATGTATACCAAGTGAGTCATATATATGCAAGTATGGTTTCTGCTTCTGCAAGGATGCACACCCATACGTATATAGGGATGCATACATCGCACTAACACTCTTCACTACTACCATGCCACCATCATCATCGTGCAATAAACTTTCATTCATCCATTCAGCGGGTGCAGAGGTGATTTTGAGGTTTTATAACGAGACTTGATGGAATCTCAACAATCTTTATTATAAAGAAATGAAATGTGTAGGCAGGTTCAAACACCTTTCAAGACTACGTGGATAATGGATTTTCAGGTTGGTAATTTTCCACTTGAGTGGAATCATTTTCCTAGAAACTAGTGGACGATTCCTGCTACTTTAGGCAATATTCTTTCCTCTGGGTCTTGAACAAAGTTTAATCGTTTTCTTCTCTTCTTCTACTTTTCACATTGTCATCATCCAGTCGTGAGTGGTGGATAGCAGATGTCTAAATGATATGTCAGCGCTGTTCCCGGGATCACTAGAACGGGACAAAGAAACTGACATTGAGTTGCAAAGTATTAACTATTTCTCTATCCTATAAAAATGATTCTCGTTTTAATACTTAACGTTTTCAACGTGATACTTTTCTATCTTCTTTCACATACCCAAAGTAGTATTTTCCTAAAAAGTGAAGCGCAAAACGGACACTCATTCATTTTTTGTTCCGCAGATTTTTGGCAGTTGGATAGGAAAAATGTGGAGAAGTAAGTGGGCAAGTATTTCATGTAAACCTGAATGTTACGTTTCCAGAGTCTCAAGATAACACGTCTCACGTCAAAACTAGGTATCTAGGTCTGCATCCTCTTTCTCGCACGCTTTTATTTCCGGCTTAAATATAGATACATGTTTTGTTTTGATTATTACTTGAGCCACTTATGAGTCTAATTTATCTATCTTGAGGAATTAACGAATGAAGGAAGTGAGGATAGTAGTTCCTCTCCGTAGTTAACTTCTTGTTACAACAAACCATATTATTATTGCCCTAAACAGACATGGCTTGAGTTTATCTTTGTGTGTTTTCAGTGACAGGGTGGGAAAAGAACGTTGTCTTCTTTTCTTTCTAGCCTGGCATCCCAGATATTTATGTGAGGCCCTTCCGTACAGGCCCATTTCGTGTGCAGCACTTCATCTTCCTAGTATTTACTATGTGTCCAATACTAAGTCTGTGTGTACTTGTAGTAGACTCAAAAAGTAGCTTAAGAAAAGACAATGGAGTTACTTTCCCTATTGGATAAGGATGATGTGTTTCTTAAAACTCCTGCATATAGTGTCCTTAAAGTAGTTTTGCAGTTTTCTCCTTTTACTCTGCCTATCTTATTGTTACATTCCATATTTTCAGTTTTCTTATCTTGACTGTATATTTTTGAAACATACAGCTTCCAAAATGAAAGGAAGAAACAGTTATAGAGGCAAAGCAAAGCTATTCCCATGTTGCTGCTTGGAATTATAGCTTTCTCTGGTAAAATGTAAGACTTTTACTTCGTCTTCAGAGCCTTCATCTTGCTCTTCTTCTTCATCCTTCTTGTCGTCGTTCCACAGTGCTCAGATGAAGAGCGAATCAGTTATTCCTTGCAACTAGATATACGCAGTAATAATATGGATGTAAAAAGAATTGTCCTTCGCTGTGGTGTGGTAGCGTTTTTTGGTAGCAATGATGGGGATGATGATGATGATAGTTTTCAAAAAGTTTCACCCTTATGGATTATATGTATAAACGTATAGTTTGCAGTCTCGCACACTATCACACGTAGTTGAAAGTATGTGTCCAACGCACAACTATTATTATTGTTATTGCTATATTATTTCTACAAACATTCATTCTATTACTTAGTTGAGTTGAAATATATAGTTTGTAGGTCATGTATGTATAGTATCTACTTAAGTACATCTTACAATTTTCCCTTTCCCTGGATATAACATGTTTTCAGTGCTTGATGTTTCCTGTTAGTTTTTTTCGCAAATGTTTGCTACGGTCGCAAGGAAGAGAGAAGCCACATTATTCTTCGGTATACTCGTTCACATATATAAAATGTGTAATGTGAAGAGGTAATAAAGTTAAAGGATGACATTCTATAACTTTGGCGAAGGCTTAATAGGCTTGCCACACAAAAACGCACACACACTTTCTCCCTGTCTCTTTGTGAGTATACATTTATTTATATTACCGAAAAAAAGATGAGGGAACACACAAAACACACATCATATTACATGACTTTATGGCTTTGTACATATGTATGTAGTAATGAAACGGAAGGCTTTTAAAGTTCCAGTGTGGTGAATAGATACTCCCGTCAAAATTATATTGTTAGAAAAGATGGAGAGTCTCTTCATAAACGTAAAAGTTAAGTATAACTAGAGGTTACATTGTGATGTTATATCACTACGTATAATGTAATATAGTAACAATTTGGGAGAGAAAATGGGAATATGTATTTTCTTTCAAGGGGCAAAAAGGAAAGCACGTGTTTCATTCGTTTAAGCCAAAACACATAATATATTTTTTCATCCTTGTTGGTTTCCCTTCAACAACCATTTTCACTTTTAAGAACTTGTGCTTGTGTACGACCAAAGAAGTCTACTAAAAAGAACGCGTGTCAAGTAAATAGCAGAAAAAGTAGCACTAACATTTCCATTCCAACTCTCTGGTCTGGTCTCGCTCTTCTTCCTGCTATGGCCCATCGTTGTTGCTCCTCCGACATAAATCCTGACCAAGGAAGACAGGGGGAATGAAAAAGGCTCTGTATGTCTTGTTTTAAGTGATCTGTCGAATGAGCTATACCTACAAAAGGATACAACACGGCACAAAAAGAGAAAGGGGAAGAGAGAATAGAGAAAGCGCGTGTATCTCAAGTATGTATATACATTCACATTCTACTGACAGAAACATAAGTAGAAAGTCTGCTATGGTTTTTTGTGGATCGGTGGTGGTAGTGGTTCTAGTTTGTAGGGTGATATGTGCCATCATCCTAGGTGTACATAAGCCTTCACTTTTAAAATATAGAGCAGTCAAAGTAATTAACTGCAACGGAATAGAAATGGAAGTCAGAGGGAAACTTTTTAGGAAGATGCACATAAGCAGGGGGCTGGGGACTTCACTTTGTGTATTGGTTTCTCTTCCACTTTTACGGTGCTGTTGATACTCTCATAATATTCTGCAGTTCACTTCTTAGTTCATATAATATATCTATATTAACTAACGAACTGATTCTGTATTCGATTTCTAAGTATGTCCTTTTCGTCTTGAAAGCTATTTATTGACATTGTACATTATGTATAGGTAGGTAAATGGAGCTATGAAAAGTGTTTCCTTTTTTCATTGAATGGCTTTTTTCTGGTTGTTACTTAATGCCAAAGATTAATGGTATGTTTGATTTAATCCTACGTAAATTGTGCTTCTGAAGTAAACATACTTAAACAATAACGTAGCATCGAAATTCGAAAGGGTATGACACAGCACAATGCCTGCCGTTTCTACAAGTTTGGAAACCTTGCCGTCTTTTCTATTTCCCATAGTGGATTCTACTAATGCGTTTATTTGATATGCTTTCTATTCGATCGTGGTTTTGAATATATTATTTCCAAATAAGCGTTATTGTTTTTTCGCAGCTGTTTCTTTCCTTTTTGGAAACTACTTGAGATTTTTTGTAGGCAATTATTTTTTCACTGTTGACAGTCGAAAATGCTTAGTCAGATGCAGACATGGCAAAACCCGCGGGTTTCTACACTAAAACCCGTGGGTACGGGTATTAACGGGTTTAAATGGGTATTGGGTTTTAATGGGT
>JAQIXW010003338.1:0-13351 GCA_034700685.1 Willowsia buskii | reverse complement strand
AAAATTTCCCTGGAATTGTTTTGGATTCCTTCCAAAAGTTAATTATTTTCCGTAGTGTGTAGTGCCGGTTGTATGAACGAGACATGAAGATAGTGAATGGGTATTACGGACTAGGTAGTTGAATAGTTAGCGGATAAAATGAGATCTCCATTTTTTCCACCTCTGCTACTATATTTTTCTTCACCGGAGGAAGAATATTATTATTGGAATGGAAGGGATATTTTTTCTTCTTTATTTCTTGCGGTGTGTGGCATGCTCTTCTTCATCGTCTTTATGTAGCACTTTATCATGTGTTTTTGTGGGGGACTTTGGAAGTTTTGACTGATTTGTGGAAAAATTTTCCAAGTGATCTGCATAGGGAAAGGGAATAGATCACGGCTAGTGGCACAAAGCTGTCTAGCCCTCTCTCTGAGAAGGGAACCATACGGAGGACGAAGGAGAGCTGGAGATAGAAAGAAAAAAACGAAGATGCTGCTGCTGCTGGGATGATGATGATCATGATGATTTTGCTCTTCTGGAAAATATCTCCTTCACTCTTCCATATGCTAGTTTTCCCATGTTGCTTGGCTGGTTTGGTGGGGTTTAGTTGGTTTTTCTTGCTGCTGCACACACACACATGGCTTTATTTATAGGCGAATAGATTACAACCCTAAAAAGATTTGTGAGGAAAAATGGACGAATATATATATGTTGTTTTTTGGAGGGGATACAGTAGCAACATTTTCATGGAGGAAAGGAAAGGTGATGTAATTCTCATCCTTTCTCTTTTGTCGTCTTCCAGTTCCCTTGACCTGGTCTCTTGGTCTCCTGATCTTTAAGGTTGCCTTGTGTCTCTTCCATTTAGAAGAAACCTTGTTTTGTGTATGTGTGCACCACCTCCCGTCCTCCACGTTCTTCTCTGTGTGAGTTTTGTTTCTCTTGCCCTTTTCACAGTTCCACAAACCCGGAAGACTTTACGAGCTTCAAACTTTCACACTTGATTCATGGAGCGATTACACTTGAAGAAAATCGCTTTAGCTCACTCACCCACCGCCACTGCCGCCAACACAACCAACATTACTACATCATGGACCAACCTCACCTCCATTTCATACTTTCTTTCCTCCTTGTCTTACTCCATATATGTACCTACCTATATCCACTCAGCCGCCATACTTCTCCTCCGCTTTTGACATCCCCCTGACATTCCCAACTTTTTTTTCTCTCTCTCTCTTCTTTTTCTTTCGGATTACAGAGCCACCATCAGATCACCAGAGCACAGGAGCATCAGTAGACAAGCAGACTATTTGTTCACCTTACTTTTTTTTCTCTCAACCTTTCTTTCTTTTTTCTTCTTCTTCTTCTTCCTTCCTAGTTGGATTTACATGAAGCAATAATAATAATAGGAGAGCATGATACATTGTTCGTGTGTCTCTTTCTCTCTGCGAATGCCCTCCACCTTTCCCCTTATGTCGTTTCTGCGTGCACCCTTGTCTCTTCTCTACTTGCACAAAAAAAGGCCATCAGGAAGGAAACAAAGGGAAAGAGAGAAAGAAAACATATTGACATCCCATTGAAGTAAATGACTCGTGAAGCGTCTACCATTTCTTTCCACCACCACCAACCATTGTGGTATGTCCCATAATAATCCTAGATGCTCTTCTCTACCTATCCACCTCGCTTGGAGAAAAATTGAGTCGGCAAAAAATTTTCCTTCTGAAGAAAAACTTGAGCACGCAAAACTCAAACGATCGTGTGTAGCTTTTATTGAATTTTTTTTCCAAAGGAGAAAGTGAAAAGAAAAAGAGAAAGAATTTTCCATCTCTGTCTGTATACCTATCTATACATATGTACTAACAAATCGCTTGGGTTTTCTTCCTTCCTCCGATAAATTACGTCTTCCCTCTCCATTTTTTTATTTTTAAAAATCTTCTGCGGTGGAGCAAGTCGCAGTGGTAAAAGGCGACAAAATAGATGGGAATCGAGGTCCAATGGAGCTTTGTTTTACACACGAATTGGGAGTGTGTGAGGTGGAGCAAGATTCCAGCAATTAATTACAAAAACATGTGAAATTTATTATGCATGCTTCATTCGAGCCGCTCATCTTTCTGCATGGCCATGTATTTATGGAGGATGGTGGTATAACGATCATAATATTTCATCATTTAGGTTGGACTTTTGGAATTTTGTGGCCATAGCGATTGGAATGAATCTCGCTGCTGGCTATATGCACTCCTCTTTTACGAGCTGGAATTAGGATGTCCGATGAAGATGAGAAGTTTACGTTTTTGTGTAATAATTGCGCTCAACTGGGACAACTGCTAATGTCATCAGTTGCACTGTTGTGGAAGGAGGATGAGGTTAGATTGCTGTTGTTTAGCTTCCAGTCAGTGAGAGCAAATTGCTTGTTTTCCTTTTCTCTCTGGCTTGCTTGGTCAACTCATTAAATTATGAGAGTAATAACAACAGCCTTCAGAGTCCCACTTATCATATGAATACGACACTGCTGAGTGTTGACATTTTCCCTGTTCTCAGAGTGAAAGTTGCTCCAGGCTGCTCTGGATCTCTAGGCTTTGTGTTGCCTCTTGTTGTTCCAAATAATATTCTTACAAACTGTGTATTCATTTCTTTTTCGGAGGGGAGGAGAAGAGGGAAATTAAGCAACAGCAGGAGTAGCAGCATCGCTTGATTTACACATCACCCAGAGAAGGACAGAGCAGCAGTTACAGTGAGAAGAATAGATGGATAGCATCATAATAAATATATTTTCTCTCTGTGTTTGGGTTTGATGAAGGAGAAAGCGCAGTTATAAATGCTGCTACTACAGTTATCTTGATGAGGATGATGATGATGGGGTAGCAATCAACAAGAAAAAAGAATAGAAATTGGTGTAGAGCGAGCAAGAGAGAAACAGTTTCTCTTTTTTGCCAACGCTTGACTCAAAGTCTGGAGGTGAGCTAGGAGGAAGCCCCTGCTGGTTTCTCTCAGTCTTGAGAGTAGTGTCCTCCTGGGTCGGTGGAGACAAGGAAAAGAAGAGCCAGAGAGAAGATAATGCTGTTCCTGTTTTGTGTTTCATTTCTGCTGCTAAAAAACGACCAAAACCAACAGCTAGCAACATATTTTCATCTTTCCTCTGCTTTCTCCCGTTTTTCCCTCTCGGGTTGCTCGTGTGCCTATGTATGTGTGTGTGTGTAGAGCTGAGCCCATGTGGATTCCGTTTGTTAGATAGCAGCTGTCTTTCGTTATTCCAGCGGTGCAGCCTGAGCCTCTTATTCTCACTCGATGTAAATGCAAACACATTTATACTTTACTTCTCCGCGTGGCATTCAGAGAACGTGCAGTTTTGTAAACGGTTTTTTGTTGCACTAGCACTAGCAGTTAGGCCCGTTACACGTATGGGTAGTCATAAACGCACCACAGTCGTCAGTTTTAAAGGGAACGATTTCTAAAATAGAAACAGTGAAAAGTGACATTTTTTGTATCTTTATCTTTATAAGTTGGTCTGTGTTAATTGCAATGAGTGCTTATCTTAACCTCATGGAAATGATAATTTTATGTTTGTATACTCTGTTGTTCTTGCTTTTGGCAATTTAAAGTTGATCACTGAACGTAGTAGTACGCAATAAATTAACATATGATTTTATTCATAAAAACTGTAATAGTTGCTGCCTCCGCCTCCTTACTTCCAAAACATACTAGCAAAGAAAATGGCCAGGTGTAGAGGCATTTACATCGACAATGATGACCATGGTCGTAGTACTGGCGGTAGGATCCCATATTCTCACATGATGATGAAGAGGAGATAATGTGAAAGAAACAGGAAGAATAAGTGCTTCCTTTCTTTCTTCCTCCACACAACCAGCTTTCTCTTTCTTTTTCTCTGTTCCTTCCTTTCCTAGTACATATAATGCTCAGGCTATACACATAATGAAAGACACAAGCAAGCTAGCAGGCACACAATGCAATAATGCATAATAATAGTGTATACTTACTTATAGCGAAATAAGAATGGGAAAAGGGAAATAATAATATCATGATGATGACGGTGAATGGGCAAGTAAGTGAGTCAAAGTATGAATACATACCGGAATGAATGGCTCCTGTCTCTCTCTCTCTCCCATAGAAAAAAAACACGTTATATATGTTCACAACAGCAGCAGAAGGAAAAGTAAAGCAACAAGAACCAAAGAGTAGGAAGCTGAGTATCTCTCTACTACACTGGAGAAAGAGAGAGAGAGAAAGGCAAGCAGTCAGGCAGCAAGAGAAAGTAACTGGAGACAAGGACAATAAAATAGAGGGACATTATTTCTAGTAAACATCTGATGTTGCTCTGCTCTTTGGGGATGTGACCAACGTATACAAAATAACATGAGTATTTCATTATAGTATAAAAGGAAACACAACAATGTACACATATACATACATTGACTATTATTATCTCCTCTTTTGTGTAAAAGCAAGGACACCAACAATGGCTCACTTTCTCTTCTCTATTTTCCCAAAATATATATGTTCTCCATCCTCCACAGCATTATAGAAACATTGAGCACACAAAGATGAACGTATGTTCAACGGACGGATGTGTACGTGTGCATATATTTATTGCTCTTTTCTCTTCCTTCCCTTTTTTCATACAAAGCAGCAGACAAAAACTGCTGCTTTCTCCCATTCCCTGTGTTCATCTTTTTTTTTCTGTGTACATAATAATAATATCTTCTCTTCTTCTTCCCAGGCTTTTTGCTGGGTAGTTTTTTTCCTCTCTCTCTTGGAGTAATAATGAATGGTCTGTCGTGAGACACGGGAAAGTTTGCGATTTGTAGCGTTTTCCACACCCTGCACCCCATGCATGCACCATCATCTTGATACCATCATCATCATCATCCTGATCGCTGCTATAATGTGCTGCTCTTTTGCTTTCTCCTACTAGGCTCCCCATATTCCCACAACTTTCTCCCAGCAACTGCTGCTCCTGCTACTACTTATTTATTTATTTTCCCACATCCCATCATCATCCGAAATAGCAGTGTTCCTCTCTCGACGAGGAGGATGATGATCATGATAATGATGACAGGATAGGAAAGCATAATACGGTCAGAAATTTTATCCACGTCCCATTTGTCAATTTTAGTGGGACATCACACCGTCATCATTCTCGTTTCTCTTTTGGCAGGAAATTCGTGAATGTAATTTAAATCTGAGTATGCTGGGCAGTGAAAGGGAAACGCTCCACTGACTTGTCAGAGCGGTGGTGGTGCAAAATAATATGAAGAAAAAAAATACATGAGAAGAGAAATCACAACAGTATGTTATGCTACTACAACAGAGAATGCCTACACAAAAGGGTGAAAAGGTGAACTCTGATCTTCAGCAGAGAACCATAGTCAACATCGGAAAAGGGAGGAAAGATGAACAAAAAAGAGAAAAGGTGAGGCGTGTAGTTGAAATAATAGGAGGAAAAGAAAAGGAAGATTCTCTGTGATACAAAAGGGAAAAAAGATTACATAAAATGTTACAAAACGGAGAAAGTCAATGATCATGATTACATGATGGTGGTATGGTGGTGATGGTTGCTGCTCATTGAAAAGCTCTTGAAATAGATACATAAATATAAACTAGATATTATATAACCTATCGGCATCCTTTTGTTTATAGAAAACCTTACATGATCATCATCATCAAAGATATTTCTCTTGTCACTTTTCTCCCTTCTCAGAAAACTTCAGATAAGCATGAATGGACGTATACGTGTCCCTTTGAATTGAAAATAAAAACGTTACAGAGAACAAATTCACTCCAGAAAGGTAAAATGGTGATGCACTTGATTTGAAAGGAGAAACCACTTCAGAAGAAGAGAGAAGACAAGAAGAAACAAGAATAAAATGTGGTCTCTTTCTCCCCAATATTCCCTTTTCTCTCCAACAAGCTTACAAAGTGAAGCACCATCATCGACATCACAAACAAAATAGATATAAATAAATAAGCAAACAACATGTCGATATAATAAACTACTCGTCTGACTGAGTGACTGACTGAGTGAGTAGCGAAACGTGTGTGTGTGTGCAAAATAATGATTTGCTTGTTGCTTCCACACGTTTTCTCCGTTCCCTTTTTTTATTACTTTCCCATCTGTTCAGAATTCGGAAAGAAAAGTGCTGTTTATGTATTTTGAATAGATTCAGGATCAGACTGAGCATTAGAGCCAAAAACGGTTTTTTTTGTTCCAAGGCAAAGCCAAACTTAAAAACTTGGTTTTCTTCTCCCTTTAGAAATGTGAAAAAGGAGCGAAAAGTGGAGTAGCGGAGCGTGATATGTGGGGGAGGCTGCTCTTCTTGATGATGATGCCGTGCTACGATGCATGCATGCCATCATGACTCCTCTTTTTGTCTGCTGCTATACAAAAATGAATTGACTTTGCGAGTCAAGTGGATTGAATGACGAAGGTGGAAAAGGATGGATCCGCTGCATAGAAAAATATAAGCGCCATTGCTGCTGTATATCAAGTCCAGTAGTGTGACTTTTTTACGGGAGAAAGCACATCATCGTTTTTATAAAAATAGAAAAAAGCCGGAGTAAACAAGAAGCATGAGGAAGCTACCCCGCTCTTGAAACTAGAGCCTTAAAAGGGGAAATATGGTGGTGGGTCTTGAGTGTAAATCCATTAGACAAACATGTTGTTTTCTTCACTCCACTTGTTACCGTTTCCCCGTAAATATGTTCATCATCAAGGAAACCAGAAGCAAAACGTGTCTTGTCAGTCCTCTCGAGTCACTCTGCCAACTCAACTTAACGTAAATGGAAAGTGACTTGGGAAGATGTGGAGGAAAAAAACGGAACAAGTGCGGAGGACTCCTCCACTCTCTTAAATAGTAGTAGCATAGTAGAAATTGTAGCAGTGAGTAATTCTTTCTCGACTTGCCTGCTCGCCTCCCATTAAAGTGGTCCGGGAGAAAGAGGAAAGATGAGTGAGTCCGCTGTGGCATCACAGAAAACTAGAAAGCCAGGAAAGAAAAGTGCATCAAAGCATGATCCTCTCTTTTTCTTTCGATCTATTAGAGAGGGAGGCAGAGAGCAACAGAAGAAAATGAAAAGAATCTGTCGGTCGATATTAATGAAAAAAGACATAAAAAACGCGTTCCTTTGCTCGTGCCACATAAAATTCTACTTTTGGTCCTCTTTCTCAATTCTCAATACGGTTTTCGTCAGAGAGCAGCTAAGAGATCGTCTTCATGAAAAATGTATTGTTCATTGCTTACCGTAATAAAAACATGTAATTTATTTAACCTCATAGGCCTCCAAACAGTTTCCATTCATATTTAAAATTTACACGTAAATTACGTGCTTCCTAATTACTTGTACTTGAAGTTTCAAACTGGAAATGTACTTTTATAAAAAAAAAGTCCACATACAGTCAGTTCCATTCGATTCCCTTTGTAAACATACAGAGGAAAAGTGTATAAAGTAAGTACATTTATTTTTAGACTCATTTCCTCCAGTCGCTAAACCTTTTTTTCTGGAAGAAGGGGGCAGCAAAAACTAACACTCAAGTAATATCATCATTGGAACGATACGGAGAGGGAGTGAGAAGAGAAGAAGGGATTTTTATAGGGTCATTCACAGCCGAAATGACGGTGTAATTTAAGGTGTCCCGTGGTCTTCGTCATCTCATCTCCATTCCATTTGAGGATGATGATGAGGATATCCTTGCTGTTCTTTTTCCCACACACACATATACATACCTACAGGCATTCATTCATTTCCTTTCTTTCTTTCAACAGGGCAGCAAAAAGTTGTCTAGTTAAGTTTTCTTTTTCTCTTTTGGAGGCGTGAATTTGAGAAGGAAATACTAGAAAAAGGGGGAAATATATCTACTACAACTTCCATATTTTTTATCACCACCACCATCATTATCTCGTTTTATGCTGTTATTATTATGTAATATACATGTATATACCTCTATGCGTTGTGTGTGTGTGCATAGGAGAAAGGCAATTGTCTTTCGACGACAACGCTCTCCTGTTATGAAAAAATAGTGCTTGCAATATCAAACCCATGATTATTGCTTACTTTTTTATTTCCCAAGTTACTCCTCTCGTTTCTCTATAAGAATCCGTGCTACCACACAGCTGTCGCTTTTTATGGGGAAATAAGAGCCTATACAGTCGTATGAAATGTTAAGTATATATATCTCACTTGCTTTACATCTTTCTTTTTATACAGTCGTACTAGATGATTATTGCAAAGTTCATCGTCGACGCGAAAATGAATGGTGACAATGGTGCACTTTCATTCTTGATGTTTGGCGAAAACTTTCTTATTTTCAGTAATGAAACCTGTGCAGAGGAATGAGTGACAACTTGCTGTGAGAAACTGAAATTCTACTTGGACAAAAATGAGTGTAATCTGAGTAGTAACTTTAGGGATTCCTGGATGGATGGCATAGATATTTTTTCATAAAAGAAAGCTCAATCTCACATTTCTGGTTTCGTCAACTTGGCTATGGACTTGTTTGATGTTATGCCTTTCTTCAAAATAAACTTTACAGGTTTGTACGTGCTGCGGTTTTGTGCTTCTTTAGGTTAAAAACAAAATAGTCATAATGATATGGTGGAAATGTAATGCATTTGACAATAATATGCAGTGTGCGTGTGGTATAATGAAAATAGAGTAAATATATAGACATTAAAGATGAGAGTACATAAATGAAAACGGGGTGAACATTGACAGAAAGACGTGGAGAAAATAAGGTATAAGTTGAGCTGTCGCAAGAATATTTATAGATGCCTGCCATTATTCTGCTGTGGAATGACTGTGAACGCGGCTCCTAATGGCTCACATCACCCATCTGCCGAGACAAGTGAACAAAGAAAAGACAGATCGCAAACATCACACACACAAGACACAACCCTTTCAGCAGCCGAAAAATATTTTTCTCCCCTCTCCATTCTCAATGAACACACACACCTCTGTTTTATGACATTAGTCCCCTAATAGTTGATATATCCCATAAACGCGTGTTTATGTATGTAGGTATATGAGTGCCTTATGCAGTTTTGGAAAAAATAGAGGAATGAAGAAAATGAAAACTACAGTTCACTCATATAGCAAGTTAAAATGAACTTGGATTTTACCATTAGAAAATAGTGTAACCATCTCAAAGAGAAAGTAGAAAGAGAAAGGGTTGTTGATGCCGATGATGGAGATTCGACACTCTTCAAAGTCTTTTTCCCCTGTTGCCCGTACTCTGACGTTCGTTTAATTCTCTTCTCCGGAAAATTTCCAATTTTCAGAAACCTACCGTTCCTTCTTCTTTTAGTGGAGGGAAAGCAAGTTTAGGAAAACTTGGCAATGACAAGTGTGTGGGAATCGTCATCTCATGATATTACACACACTGAATTCCTGGTGCACTGTCGTTTTATCCTGTCCATTTGATAGGTATTTGTACTCGTAACTATGCATATAGAGCCATAATAGTGGACTGAGGCGGACTTTCTTTTGAAGTTAAATAAAATGACTAAAGCCGTGAGAGAAACGCTAGCCGTCTCACCTTTCACCCCCACACCCTCACATTTCCCCATCACAAACACAAAAAGAGAAGAAAACAAGCAATCATCGCCCTCACGTCAGTTTAATGATTTCAGATGTATGGAGAAATTAGCTGAAAGTACATCCGCTTACTGTTCTGCTTTGTCACCACTCGGTTTTCGAAGTCGGAATTCAATCTGGCCTGTTGCAGTTGATATTTATTCTCAGAAGCAAGAAAATTCGATGCTGTCACGATAAATTACATAAATTCTTTGCAATAAATACATTTATAAATTATAATTGCCAGCAACAAAGTACTTTAATTCAAAACGCCATCTCTTTTATTTTGAAATCCAAACGTTTACTTGTTTATCATTTTTCTTGTTTTTTATTTAATTTTCTACCTTAATTACAAGCTGATAAGGAAATTATAATACGCCAACATGTGTCGTACTCCTCATGTTCTACGCAATCATTTCATTCATAAAATTGATTGTACAATTTATTTGTATGACAGATTTACATGGTTACTTTTAACGTATAGAGATAAATCGTAATATACTGTGGTTACCAATATTTGTACACATATTTAAGCACATACACCATGCAGAAACGCGTGTACAGATTATGTTTGTGTTTAAATAAACTTAGTAAACTCCTACATTGTACAATAATATATACTTACTCATATTTTTTTATTTCCTAGCTTATTTGATTGCAATTTGCATCGATGCTTTTTTATGTCTGAAACACTGAACAAAAACAATAAAGTAAGGTTAAATAGTATTAATACTTACTTTTGATGTCTGTCAAAAAGTTTGCAGGTAATTTTTTGTCAGTTCCATACAACATTTTTTTACACGATAACTTTTAGTCTGAATATCATTATTATGTAATATACATGGCAAATGGCAACTACATGCGCGAATACACTAAATTACCATTATGGTTACCCAAATCATTATAATGTTCGTAGTAGTATCTTTAGAGATCCATTTACAACAAAATGTACATTAGCGCAACAAGCATTAAATAGTATACCTAGTTCAGAAAATGTACTTTTACGAAAACTACTCAATTTTACCTCCTTGTATCAGCCTATGTACTTATGATAATGATAATATGAGATTGAGCAGGTGTTTTACTGATGATAATGATCGCCATTCTTTCTTTAAAGTAGCAATATAAATAGAGAGTATGCAACTTTACAAAATACATTTTTGTAGTAAATTTTTGGAAGCTGTATGTAAATGTGTAATATGTTGCAAGTCGAGAGCCGAAGGATTTCCCTGCGGTTATTTACCATAATTATCTTAAAAGTGGTGCAACCGGGATCTGGTCAGTTTTGCTATAAAATTGGAACATTGCTGTGCTCGTAGATGAATAAAAGGAGGCATGTGTGCTTCAATTTGAAAAAATCGCGAAAGCGTCGGATGGGTAGAAATCTGACTGAGGATTTGATGATGTAAAGTTGGTTTTTTGTGCATTGTTTGTGATGATGATGAGGTTGGCTAATTTTAAAAGTGTACCTGAAAATAGGTCGCTGCTGTAACAAGTAACAAGAATACTACACGGAGATGATTATGGTTTTCATTCAGTTTTTTTTAGAAGTGATATGAGCTTTATCAGTACATATTATACATACAACAACACATATTACCGTGATGTTGGCCCGTGTACGTGTTTGTGCAACATTTCTAGCATTAAATTACAGATTTATAATTAATGATTAATTTTATTGCTTCCTTTAAATTTTTCTACGGTTGTATTAAATAATGCAATATGTATTTTAGGTTCATGAATGATTGCTTGGTGCATTTGTTTCACAGACAGAATAAACTCCCTAATACACGTTATGGCTATGCTGTAAATACTAATTTTTCTTTCTGCTATCAGAGAACGAGCAATCTAACCAGACATTCCGTTATGCAACATTATTACTAAGCTTGCAAAACCAATAAAGTTCAAATATACTGTAAATCTTGCATTCATATCGGATCTATTTCTCACCAAAATAAAACGCTTTGTACCAAGCAATCTTAAAGGACTTATCATTACGTTTTATTTTGAAACATTAGGGGATTGCTTAATAAATACCAATACCATAGTCAACATTTATAATAAAGGTTAAAATAATTCTATATACACTATGTCAGTGAATAGGATAATAACTATAAGATATTGTGCAGTCGATGTTCATTTCCATAAGTTCATAAGTCATACGCATGTAGATTTTTCTTCGTCTATGGTTGTTGTGTAAAAGTGAAAGCAAAGAGACTCGGATGCATGTCCACATCAAATGCTGTAGTCAAACAGGGAGCCGTCAAGCAATACACATATTTTGTATCAATTCTCAACGCTCTCCCATTCAATTATGCTGGAACATATCCTTTAGCAAACACTCATCTACTCTACCATTACCTAATCACGATATTCTAACAACTCGGGTAAAAGTTTTTCCATACAGTGGTGTAAGTTTATTCACACCAACACACACGCACCTCAACTCTCAACCTACGCTAAAAGGTCTGTTAAAAAATGCACTCTTGTCACCCAAGCTGATGGTTCCAAACTAAAATTATGGTTAAGCTTTCTATGATGTAATTTACCTCTGACTTTTAGCTTTCCAGTAAAAGTACATATTTGCAAACATTGCGATAGGTATGGATATACGCAAATAAATGAGACATGCTGACATAACGTACGATGATATTCAACTTCTCCTAAATGTCATGTTTTTCTTCTCTCCATTCATATTCATGATTCACCCGTTCCAACATATCGACAATTCAAAACTGCATATATCCACTTTTCAATGCCAAAACGCTCGTTGCACTCTTTTTTTCCCTCATATATTTCTATTTTGCTTGCGAATCCACCTTTGCATCTTTGCTTCACTCACACACGAGGGAAAATACGGGGATAAATAAGGAATGAAATCCTACTTACAACTGTTGTCAAAGAAAAATATGCTGAAAAGATGGAGTCACCTCGTTGAGACCAGAGAGGAGATAGATTCGGAGAGAATGTGCGTGGGGGAATGTGTGATGGAGAAAAGGGAAAGGATGCAGAGAAGCAGCAGCGGGGCAACAATATTCCGTCCTTGATATTGATGATGCCGAGGATGAATACTGTGCAGGGGGAGCATCAAAGCTGGGAGAAAGGAGAGTAAAAGTAATGAGGAAATTCGTTGTAGATGTTGACTACGCAGAGATGTAGTTTTGATTGACGTGGCGGCAGCCGACATGGGACTCGAGATATCATTATTCCTGCTGCTCACCGGAGACCTGGGATCATGAGCTGACACCACACCGGGATTCCGGCTATCCACATCTGCAAAAACAGCAACAATATCATAAGATCAAGCTATCAATCAGCATTACAATATTATGCATACTCACTACTTCCAACATTTCTAGCAAGTTTTGTCCTCGTGTTAACGTGTAAAAACCCATTGGAGCGTATCATCTGCCATTATTATGACTTTATGTGCCATACCGCCACCCACCATCCTTACCAACTCCTGCTGACGAAGCTTTCTCCTGCTTTCCTTGAAACATTATATTTTATATGACTCCTTATATACTACACTCGATACCCATCAATGATTCTGAGATATACATGTAAGTTGGCAGGGATGACAATGATGCCGACCTAGTGGCACCTCCTCATTCCCTGTGTCTATTAAAACGTTAAATGACCCGATCCATATCTCTCGTTCAAGCTTTAAGCAATGAACACCCAAAGCAAAATCTTTACGAGCTCTCTCCTCTCTTCGTCTTCTCTCATCCCCAAAATTATATTGCTGACCTTTTTCATGTTTCAATTGCATTGAATGCACGCAACTTTA
>JAQIXW010003337.1:0-13358 GCA_034700685.1 Willowsia buskii | reverse complement strand
AAGAATGCTTGTCTTCGTCATATTTAGGCTTGATTAACATCTGTTTAGTCCGTTAGAATAAAGGATATAAAATAGCAAGTTTTTATATCATGTGATCTAAAAAATGGCCATTAAAAGTTCAAGTCAGAGGCCAGTGGTTGAGTGGTTAGAAAAAATAATGGGGGGTTGCAGCTACCGACATTCTAAAATTCAAGTAATCTGCAGTTCGATTAATGACCGGTGTGCAGTCTGCGAGGTCAATCGATCTAATCGTATAGAGAGCTACACAGTAGTAGCGAAATTTTTGCCAATCAAGTATTTCGGTTCTCGGTGACCAAAACTTGTCGGATTTATTCAATTTAAAATGTTGATAGGAATTACGGAACTAGGTTAATACATCTTCAGGCGCTTGAAATGGTTTTTTATTTTGCAATTTATGTACACCTGATTCATTGCTAATTGTACAAAGTGCTTAGGTACAAGCAAAACTGTGCAAGATCGTTATCTATTTACTAACTTGACTGCAAACAAGAAATCTTAAGCATACCGGCAATGAATATGCCGGTGTTTTATAATTAGGAACTGTAATTGTTCAAAATTTTACAATGATTTTTTAGTGGATTCCTGGTTATTTTGATTGTCTTAAGGAAAACTGACATGAGCTTTGCAAAAGACAACTTTAATTCTTATTGTCACCATGTTGAAGATGACTGCTTGTTGGCTGCCTATTATCAACTTAATTTAGATTTGATTACATCTCCTAACCGGCTAATACCTCGACCGGTATTACAGTTTGGTTCTAAGGATTTTATTTTCACGGTTCATATTTCTCTCACCACAAATCATCTTGAACTCAAATCCATAATCGCTTTCGCTACTTTCTTGCTATTTATTACATAAAATGCTGCTAGAGAATCCCTCATTATTTCCAGAACATTACCTTGCCACTAGCCTCATTTGGAGCAGAAATGAATTCAATTTTGAAACTAATTTCCGTAACACTTGGTCAAACAAGTGGGGCAACACCAAAACAAGTTTGTTCGTAAAATGATGAAGAAAAACTTCGATTTTGAATTCCAGCTGGGTAAACTAAAACGTAGAATATAAGCTTATTATTACTATTAGGTGTATTCCTTCAATTTTTTTTAGATTCACACAACATCCATTCATTCAGAATTAATGGTATAAACACCCAATACGGATTTCGCATGATACGGATGCATTAACCGCAACGTGTTAGGCCATTCATTATCCACATGGTTCAAAATTACATCATTCCTTCCACCTCAACCTGCATGACTCATCATGAAAATCAGTCTGGACAGATGTGTAATGGATAATTACATTTGTCTCTGCAAATTTTCACTAGTCGATAGACAGCTAGGAATTCAACATTGCAAAATCATATTCCTCACATATTCATAATTTAAGTAACTAAACCTAAAATAAATGAAATTACACATTATGCGTACTCAACCCATTTTGAAGGCTACTTTTATAAACGTGACAAAATAGCGGATGGAAGTGGTCAGCCAAAATATGTATGAAAATAGCATATCCGCAATTTCCAACACAGTCACAATTAGAAATGCAAACAAACTTTGAGGAAGAATGTACGCAAAATTTGGAAACGCTTTAGGTTTAATGAAAATTTGATAGAGAATTTGAACCTAAAAAATTAGCACATATTTTTGCAGATTTTATATCTATTGACATATGAGACATAGCTTTCTACACTGAGGAAAGTTAATGCTCTCTTTTGAAGATCAACTTTTTCGAGAAACCTGTGAACATAAGCCCCTTTGCCTATTAAAAGCCATATAATGACTGCATATCAGAATGAATGAGGAGGAAGCACATGTCACACAATCTTGAAGCCTTTTTGATACTACTTACCTATGCCTAATCCGCTCGGGAATAATCAGCTCCCGTCTGCCGGATGCTGATTATTAAAGGCGACGATATGTACCCAGTTACTCGTACTTGGTTCCACTCTTAACAGCTATCTCTCTCTTTTTGATCTCAAATTTGCACTTGCTTCTGTCAAAAGATGTGACACACAAACATTCTTAAAATTAGAACAAGAAACTTTAAAAATTCACTGGGGGAAAACATTAATACGAATATAAACTGCACAATAAACAACTTTCTTATTTATCATCTTAGAATGCAAATTCCACAAAATGTTTTTGCACTAGGAAGGAATCAAAGAGGATTTTCTTCTTTGCAAATTTAAACCATTCACAAACACGCAAGTCGACTGAAGCCAAATTGCGAAATCACAGAGAAAAAGATTAGGGAAAACAAAATTATTAACTATTTGTGAGCATTTGAAAGGGTTAAAAAAGGAGAGGAAAAAAAGAACTGTTGTAGAGAGAAAATGATCTTGTTTAATATTTGAGATGATGAAAAATTTAAGAGATTCATTCATAACGAATGCATGTTTCACAGACTTGGCTAGTTTTTTACGCTCTTTCTTTCCCTCATATTATCATGCATCCTTAGAATCTTACTTTTTTATTATTATTACTCTTATTACTAATATTACTCTTTTGAGAAGAACACACCTTCACATTGTTCCTCATTGGTGCCCTTTTTCTCGCTCACCTTTCACCGTTGATGAACCTGCTCTTATTATTATAATCTTTCAAAGAAGCTTTTTATCTTCCTCCGGCTCTGCTACTCTCCTCTGCGATTTTCCGCTGATAGCATCTTCTCCTCATCGTGACGCTGATTTTATGGAGGAACGCTTCTCGAAAAAAAATTTACCTACTTTCCCATGCTTTCTCTCTTTGTCAACAAACAGTTAGAAGTGCACGCTCTCTCCCAAATAGTAGAACACGAGAGAGGCAAACTGAATTATTTTGATAAGGCAAATATTCTTACTCCACTAAAAAATAATTATTTTTTTTTATAAAAAAAGACTGGCAGTGTCAAGAATCGAGGATCGGAAAAAACGAGAGAGTTATGAAAAACCCAAAATAATTATTATAAATACTAAATTTGTATCCTTATTGCTTGAAAAATGTTACTTTATTCTTTAAAAAACACATAATTATTTTCCAGCCAGTTTTTGCTGGACATGCAAAACCCGTTTGCATATTTAGACGTAGGAAAAAAGCACAGAGAAACACAAGCACTCACACTTTGCTCACGTTCGTACGAAATAAAACTGTTTTGGAGAGTTAATGAAATTATTCTGATGCGCTAGAGCTGTGTGTCTATGCGAGTGAGTTTTTTGTGGCGAAGACTACTACCATATATTATTTTACTAGTCTCGTATAAGTAGCACTCGCACAAGCACAGCACATGGAGAATCAATAGAAAAGGAACTCGCTGTTTTTTTCTCTCTCGTTCTTCACTCTCTTTTTGGTTATGTTGCTAAACTGCAGCTGAAGCACACTTATCAATTGAATGATTACTGGGGAATAGCTGAAAACGCTGTTATATATTTTTTTTCTGCTACTTTTTTCTCTCGCTCTTTTACTCAATGTTATTATTTTTTTATTGAACAATGTTCTCCCTATATATTTTTTTAGCACTGTGTATTAAAGGCCTTGGGGAAAAAATATTGTGAAATGAATGGGACAAAGATGATGGGAGTTCAGCTAGAGAAAAACATGCAGACACAAACACATACACACACTCACTCAAGTTATTTCACTCAGAGAATCCGATTTTTTTAAGGAAAAAACCCAGCTATTTTTTGAATGATTTCCTCCCTTTTTTTTATTCAGAAGGAAATTTTTTTTCTTCCGACGACTTAGACTAGAGCTGGGAAATTTTTCTATGTATTTTTTTCGTCTATATTTTCATTCTTGTGACTACTCTTACAACTACTCTGACTACTACTCCCATTCCCTATGACGATCTGGTAGTTCTCAGTACTATTTATATAGAGAGCACTTGGTGGTATGGTGGCGGTGATGATGTTGGATGATGGGTACTACGACAAGTCTTTTATATATAATGGTTAGAGGGAGAGCAGATAGCAAAGGATAACTCGTTAAGGTCGAGAGTCATGTGGAATGGGGCAGAGGCAATAAGACACATGGGCCAAACCAAGTAGCCAGAAGAGCACTGGCTGCCAGCAGTGGGGTACTCAGACTCTATCTCTGAAAAAAAATATAACTCAAAGGATTCCTGCCACTTTCCACTATACTCTTTCACAAGAGACAAGCAACTGTTTTAGGCCGGGATAGAGGGAAAATAAACGGAAGACGAGAATGATGGAGAGAAAACCATACAGTTATTTCCCATGGAAAACTCGTAGTAATATTGTGTAGTAAGTAGTATGACTAGTTGTAGGTCGTAGTAAACGAGTAATGTTGTGTGTAGTCGTAGTAGGGAAAAGAGTGGTCTTGTCTAATGAAAAAAAAAATTGGGACCTGCCTTTCCCTACCCGTGTATTTCTCTGTGTGTCCTTTCTCTCCATCTCTTTCTATGCCAAGCTCATCTATTCTCGTCGAGGGAAACTAAAATTATACGAGGAGAGATATTCCACCATCTAAATTCTCATTCTCTTCTGTAGCTTAAGCATAGTGCAGTGAGTGATAGTGCTGTATGGCGTGTGTATGTGGCACCCCCACGCTGTACCGATTTCACTGTTTTCTCCAACCTTTCTCTAACCGACAGATACACACATATACAGAGTAGATACCTAGAGAGAATAGCCATGCTTTTACTAACTGGCAATACCACTCAGTTTACTTTTGGTCTCCTTTTCTCTTGAACTAGCGGCTAGAATAGAGATTGTGTATGAAAATAAGGAGAGAGTGAGCTAAAGCAAGCATACTATTTAATTTGTTCATTGCCTATGCATGATGCTCACTTGTAAAACAAGTCTGGGAGAGAAAGGAGAGAGAATAACACGGATGGAGAGAAACCTTATGGACTGAAATGTAGCATTTTCTCTATCGACAACACTTACATTTCAGACTAACATGGAGGATAACTATAGGGAAAAGTTGGTACATTGTTGTGGATTCAACATTTGAGGGAAAAACTCTATTATGTGTTTAACTTCTCTTTCTCTATAGGTTTTATAACTTTGCTTGGAAATATGCATCAGAATAGGTAGTGGCGATAGTGGTTTGGTTTCGTTTCCTTTGGTTTTGCAAATAATGCAGGTATATGAAAAGTGAAACGGAATGCCGAAGAGGGAAAAAGCTGGAGAGTGAAACGAAGCATGGAAAGCTTGCCATCTAAATAGCTGGATAAGTATACAGAGCCACAAAGAACAATACACGTTTATATTTATATTATCTATATAGCTATTAAAACATATACCCACAAAAATATATATATTTTTTTATATGACTTGTTATAAGGATACAGTTCCATGTAAAGAACGATTACTTTTATTGCCATTGTAGAACGCTGTATTTATCAAGAACGCAAATTGAAGGACACGCGGTATGCAAGCAGGAAAAAAAAGATTATAGTAATGTCGAAGATCGACAGAGAAAGAGTTGATGTGAGAAGAAGGGAGAAACAGAGGAGAATACAGAATGGATACACTATTCCGAGAATATTACGTAGTACACTTCTCACAGTACACGTTACTTTCCAGAAATGGGTCCGTCTTCTGGAGAAATGCATACGTGAAAAAGGTTTTATATATTTTGGAGGGTATAAAAAGACAAAACATTTTGTGCCGTGTAGTACATTCCTTTTGTAGTCTAAACTATAAAAAAGGGAACACACACACACACAATAGCAAAAGGCTTTCCCCGCTTTTTCCTCTTTTTGCTACAGTGGAAGGAAAAACGATTGTCTTTGGGAAATGAATCTGTGTGAGAAGGGCAACTATATTTGGTGTCCCTGAAAATAAGGGGCATAGAATAAAATGTGTGAATCAATAAAATGGCAACTAATTTTAGTTCTTTAATTAACTCCCCATTTTAATCATTCAAAATACAACTCCAGCTTTTAATAGAGAAAAATAGGAAGCTGGTGAGGAAACAGAGGAAGAAAAAAAATATATTTGGGGAAATTCAAAGGAAAACTTATAACCTCGAAATCGACAACTCTTCAAAAAAAGAAAGTAAATAGAAAGCAACCTGATTACGAATCAGCCCTCTGATTATGATTCTTCGAAAGATTTTCAGATTTCTCTTTCCTTCCCTGTCTATAGAGCCAGGTTGATTTTAAAGGTAAACAGAGAACATCTCTCTACGTGCATCTATGCAAGCATACGTGTGTTATTAATAACACAAAAGATCCCATTCCCAGAATTTTCACCGTAATTAGAGAGATAGTCTCTGGAATGCTGGTGATGAAAGGAGAAAATTTTCTGCATTTTCTCTCCCCTAAGCTTCTTATAAGGTCAATAAAATGGAAGAGACTCATTTTCTCTTTTATCCATCATCATTCAGCGAAAGCATCAAGCATGCACACTTCACTAAAAGGAAGAATTTTTCGAGAGAAATTCCACAGAAAACGGCAGAGTGGGGGTGGAGACTACCAACTAATGCTTTCTCTCTCTATCTCTCTTTCTTTTCTCTTATGTTGTAATATGTGCAGTCCTACAACTTGACTTTGTTAGAAAAAAAATAACAGAGAAAAGAACAGAAGACCTAGCCACCACCACCAAGTACACAAAGTCTTCTTACGATATTGACAAATTCGGGGAGCGGTCCGACGAACACTCAGTGTTTCGCGTTCGGAGAAAGAAAACCTTGCTCCCTCACATCTTTTTTAGGAGAGAGTTTCACGCGCAAACTCAGAGAAAACCGTTTTCCCATATACCAACTTTATTCTCTTTTCCATTATGAGTATAATATGAAAGATGTAAAAAAATACATATTTTTTCACAACCCATCTGTTATACATCTACATTCTAATAGTAGAACTATTTTATGCACAGTAGAGAAAATGCATACCTACATAATATAATGTGTGTAAAATGTGCATCTATAGATACCATGTACCGTATAGCCAAACAAAAAAACTCTCTCGAAAAAAAATCACTACTTCTCTTCATGTTGATGCTTGATGTTCGCTCACTTTTCCCTGTAACTGCTCTAGAGAGACACCAACTTTCTTTCTTGTAGGAGGAGAGGCTTCCCTTTCTCTATTGTGTATTGTGTGTGCTCATTTTCACATGTACATAATCTTAACCCTTCTATGCTTTTTTTTCACGGATCACCCTGATCTTCATGATGACGTATGCATATATACTTTTCTCCTCTGTTACAGCATATTATACATGTATTTTTTCCAGTGTTTATAATGCAGAGGGAAAGTTATAAAGAGAAAGTAAGCAGAGGATGGAACAAGTAGTAACTGCAGTAATTCTAGAGAACATACACACACATGTTTTTCCCTATAGCCCCACTTATGGCAACTCCTCGCTCCACTTTCCTCATATTATTTTTTTACCTTGCAAACACCACCGATATAAGCTATAAGTATCCATTCACACTATAAACAGGAGAAAATATTTAATAGTTTGGTTTGCTATATGTAAAGTTGTGTGTGTGAGAGTTTTTTTTAAAGCATGAGTATTTGGCGGTGGTAACCATAGCAGCAGAAGGAAATAGCGGTGAAACAGAGAGAAAAAAAAACCTTCAAGTATGACTGGAAGGAGTACCCATATTTTGATGACCATAAGATACAACAAGCATGTAGGATCATACTTTTTTTCTATGAATAAAAGGGGTAAAGTGAGTAAAATATGTAGAAAGGCAAGGCCAGAAGTAAATCCCATGAAACTCGTTTCACAAAAAAAGCATACCAGACGGTCTCCTCATCTTTTTCTTCTCATTCTCAGCTTTCCTCGTTTTCTCTCTTTTTTTCTCGACTGACTCACTCCAAACACATTTAGGCTACTACTAACATTCTTATAGATGCTCTTCCTCTTTCTGTGTCGATATTATTATCATTATTTGATGTTCAATCTAGAGAACTTTTTTTACATCTATTTTCACCTCACTTTCCTTTGTTGGAGCACTGGACTATTGCCATATTACCGGATTACTTCATCCCACCAGTTACGTAACCAACATGAGCAATAATATGATTTAGAAACATGGACACAAGCGGTGACAAAATCTAATTTTTTAGTGGTCTTCATGAACAATAAAATTTTGAAAGTGAATTATGCACATGCAACCGCACACCTTTTTTATGTAGCTATACACAAGCAACGGTTATAAAGCTATGCTTTCACTCCTCATAATAATTCATAGAAAGCTATGCCACCTTGAATTCATACGCAAGCTTTCCAATGGTTTCACCATCAAAAGAAGGAAAAAACCCGACCATGTGCTTTCTCCCTCTCTCTCTCCTTTCACTCATGTTTTTTCTCCTCTCCTTTCTCTATACACGCATAAGCTTCGCATGCCATTTTGCTAACCCCAGAATAATAATTTTTGCATAAACTGCATTTAAATACTCTCTAAACCAGTCTCCCACTTAGGAAAACAACAAGAGTGCCAACGATTTCAACAAGAGTGTCGCCCTCCCTATATTTTTTAGTGGCCCACTAATTCCTCCCTTTTCAATTGGTCAGTTTGGGGCACAATGAAAAAAACAAAAAAGAGGGACTTAATGTCTGTCTAAAAAGACGGATAAAAAAGGGATTTCAAAGCTCATTTCATTCCTCTCGAATATTTTCTTTCCTAACTTCCTTTCCGCCTGAGTTCCTTCATTTTCTTGTAGAACCTTCACATCTTCTCGTCTATAGTTTACTCCTGGTGAATAGTAAACGGAGAAAGAAAAAAATCTTCCTCCTCCGGTTTCTTGCGTGTTGTTTTTTATATGCTTATATAAATGACGATGTTGCTGTTTTTTAATGCACAAGAAATGTACAACGTCGGGTATTACACTGTCAAAGGTCGGTGGAGAAAATAGCGTAATAGTATTAAGGAATAACTACTTTCTTTTTTACTTTCAACATGTTCAAGACTGTTCTCTTCTCTTTTTCCTTGAGACTTTAAGCTCTCCTCGCATCAGAGAAAATGTATACCTACCTACTTTTCTCCTGTATACATAACACTGCGCAAACTTTTTGAATTCCTCATACACGGGCATTTTTTTCCTGTGGAAAAAAACTATGCCACACACACACACAATCCATAACAGAGTACATAAATTTGTGGGTCTAGTATACAACTAGTTTAGGAGGAAGGAGAAAAGGATGAGATGGTGAAAGGGTGAAAGAATTTAGTGGCTTGGCTTTTGCAGTGTCGCAACTCAACTTTCTTTCTTTGTCCAGCGCAAAATTTCGGTGTAGAGTTGCTTATTCAAAAGTATATACTAGGTTGGCGTTGATGGTGGCGAGGTGATGACGATGTAATAAATGAAGTCAGTGTGGTACACGTGAAGTATGAATAGGTAGCTGAAAATCTTACATTTTTTCGAAAACTGAATTATTGTAAGAAATTAGTGCTGAATCTCCAGAGTTTTTTAAGGATTCGATGAAAGTGTGCAAAAATTCAATAAAATATTTTTGGGTGACGGACAGACAGACAAACAGGTTTGACCCAATAGTCACTACTCGAACTAAAGTTTTCATCTATGTAATAAAGTTATATACACGCTTTGGATTACTATTTAACTATGCAAAGATGATTGGATATTGTTACTGCATTTATTTCAATATTCATGAGTCTCCACACTCCACACAAAAATTCATAACCGCAAGAGTGAATACATTTGAGGCTTTCTATGGACGAAAATAATGCAGTGCTATTCTTCTGCAACAGTCAAGGTTATGTTTTTTTTCGGAACAAGATTATTTTTACAACTGCGTTCAAGATTTTGCATATAGATAGACTCCAATTCTCAACCTGCCCCAGATCCCGTCATAAATCTACTGTCTTTTGTCAAACTGGAGAATGCCGAGCTACTTAAAGGGTTGCAGTAAAAAGTGCCCCTTTCAGAAGGGAACACGATTATTCGAAATGTGCAAGCTTGTCTGTAAACTCCTTCAAATGCCTTTCCCACTGGAGAGAAAAAGTCTACATGAAAAATTACTTTGTTCCGTTTCCCAACCATTCTTTTTTTGCAAAAGTAAAAGAGTAAAAAGGATACCTTTCTTCGTGGACCCTGTGCATATTGACATGTATTTATTGTTAAAAATCCTCTCCAAACTAGACTTCTTCTTTACAACTTTAGAAAGTCGGTTGTTCCCGTTTTTAATATGGAGAAGCCAACGATGTTATACTATTATGGGAAGTCTTTCAACCGTAATTTTGATACATTAACTTTTTTTACACAATATGGAAAACTGTTCGGGCTGTTTTCTTGGAACGCCAACTTTCCCCTCCATTTTTAGAATTAATGCTAAAATTAGATGCAATACTTTTCCAAGTGCGGAATTGTCAAGTGTGAAGAGAAAATTTTGCAATGTTTTTTCCCCGTGATAAATGCTAAGCTGGTTGTTAGGAGCGTCAGGAAATGTTTGTGTGTTAATGGATCTCTGGAAGCGGAGAGCAGCTGAAGATGTAGATGTCAGGTTGGTCACCTTATCGTACAAATGGGCAGTCAAGATGTCACGTGAAAGGAGAAGGTTTCTGTAATGTGGAGGTTTAAAGTATTAAATTTGTGGACAAGGTAATCTGTCATTTTTAGGATGCAAAGAGGACAGGCTAGAGTACACCCTTTCCTTTCATTTATGAGAACCACTCACTGTCAGTTGTTCAGAGAAATGACATGGATTGTTCGAAGGGAAGAAGAAAGTACAAGGAAACAATAGGCTCTTCACTCTACAAAGTATAATTAAAACTTTGTTCTCTATGGATAATATCTCTGCTTGTCGCTATCTCGATCTCGATTTTCCCTTGAAATATCATTCATTCACTTCTGCCATAACTGCTTATGTTGTGTTAACCCTTTTGTTAGAATCTGGAGAAGGATATGGCCACTTAAGTTGAGAAATGATAAGAAAATAAATCATTAGTAGATCGAAATCTAATTAACTATCTACGATAATGCGAACTATGAATTCCTACATGGATCTCTGCGTATTGTATGCGTGCATATAGGTAATTAAGAGGTGGCATGAATAATTTATTATGCTTACAGATTCAGAGAATCAAACGACTTGCCTTGATCATTCAAAATTGATTGAATACAAAATAATAATTGAATGCTTCACAGATTAAAGGAACAATATAAGTAGAATTTGTGATAATGCATGAAAATGTGCATGTCTTCTACATTAAGTGATTTTCAAAAAAAATACATAGGGATAATGGTCGCGTGCAGAGAGGAAAGTGGATCACATTAATTAAAAAGTGTAGACAGCTTAAGAGAGAGCGATGTTGTCTCTGCAAAAATAATAGAAATTCATGAAATAGTGGGAATCCATGAGAACCATTTTATCTACCTATATCACTATTTCTTCTTGCCAACATATTCGCATGAATGCCTGCTTTCTCCAGTATAAAATAATATGTTGAATATTTCTGCTTACGCAGAATAACAAGTATATTTTGCAAAGACCAGAGGAAAAAATAGGTGGATTAAAGGGAAAAAATCATTTAAGCAAGACCATCTTCCAAGCCGAGCATTCCGAAAGGCCTTCAAAGTAGAATTTTTCATCATGATGATGTTTCCCCAAGAAAGTGTATTATTCTCTCTACAAGTTCAACTCTTTTTTTATCTCACACATCCACACTAAGTCCTAGAGTGGCTGACGTTCAGCCATTATATCACTGCAGGAATATAACACGCTCTCCTTTTATTGCTTTCACCACTGTCCTCTTTCTCTCTCTCCCACTTTCTCTTCATTCTTGACTCGTTCAATTTTCTTCGTCTTCTCCATCTCGGATGTTTTGAATGCCCCTGTACATGTTTTCTAAGCTTGTCTTCTCTTCTCCCATCCTTTTTTTTCGCACTCTCTCAACCCAACTAGTACACCTACTTACATCTGTCTCAAATATCGCAAACTATAAACCATGCAAAAATGTGTGCCTACTTTTCTCTGCTGCTGATAAAGAGGATGACATTAGAAGAGAAAAGAGGAAGGCTTTTTTTCTCTGATAACTTCTCTTTCTTCCTCTTCTCTTTTCTCTCCGAAGAAGAATCCCAGTAAAAAAAGGAGAAATGTTGGTGAGCAATCTGCCTCTAGCTTGCATTGCCATTACTGCACGTCGCAAATATTATTATCTATATTTCTCCCTTAATAATAGCATCATTCTCCAACTTTCTCTATTGCATCTTTTCTCTCTCTCTCTCTTTCTCCACATAACTTCCTTTTTTCCTATTGCATCAGACAGGCATAACTGGGAGGGAAGAAGAAGAAGAAGAAGGAAAAAACGCAATTTATATGTAAAGTCGAGGACTCATTTTAGCATTCCATGGAGAGAAATCTGTCTTGTGTGGTTAAGAGAGATTCTCTTACTATCTCTCTCTCTCTTTTTCTCTCCCAAACGCCATACCGCCAACAACTTGCGAGGACGAAGACAACGACGGACTTTCTCTCATTTTCTACTTTTCCTCTCTGTCTTTCTCCTCTCTTGTCTTAGACACACACACTCATAGACACACCAGCAATGAAGGATGCTCATAGTTGCGGTTTCAACGCCACTTTCACACTTACTCCGCATACACGACTCTTTTCAAGGATACTCTGATCTTGGTATATAGGCAAAAAAAATAAAAACATTATCGCAAGCAGCGATACAAATGAGCATAAATATATGTATATTCGCAAAGGGAGAAAGGAATGCTTTCTCTTTACATGATGAATTCTTCCCTTTTATTCTTAAAAAGAAAGTTGCACTTGGGAAAGAATAGAGAGAGTATTATCACACTATAAAGGAGATGCTCTGTTTCCTGCTGATTTTGAATTTCCACTCTTTCCCAAGGATAAATAATGCATTAGATTGTGTCACAGGTGTAGTGACGCATTTTATGCATTTATATTGTATGCTAATTTTATATGAAGAATCCCATCTGTGGGATTCAGAGGATATTCGCATTTCGCAAAAGAGAAAAGACTGTGAATACAAAATGTTTTTTGACCGGGATAACGAATATATTGACAGTGATTTTCCATTTGTCATTTTCCTAATGCCTTTCTCCAAAAGTCTCTTCTTCTTTTTTCAGATTGTTCATTAAGGTTGGATTTATAAACTTGTGTATGAAGCATTAAAGTAATTAACTTGGAAATGAAGAAAAGACACATCTCTTAATGTGGGAGGTTATCATTACGCAAAAATACCCACCACTTTAGGTTCCCCCTTTTCCCTTTTGTAATCAATGTCGTCATCTGATGCTTCTTCTCTCTGCAGTTGCAAATCTGCTGGAATTTTTCCCCGGCTTCGTAGTAATTTCCTTTGATGTAAAAAAAACTTGAAAGAAAAGGAGGATATGTGTGTAGGGGACGCTACAAGGAGATTAAAAAGTTGTTGGGGCTTCTTGGGATG
>JAQIXW010003336.1:0-13360 GCA_034700685.1 Willowsia buskii | reverse complement strand
AAACAAACGTAAACGAAAATTCAAAGGTAAAAATACCACGCTGATTACCTATGCGCAATATTTTGCCATGATTAAACAAATTCAAAAGGGTTCGTTTTTGTTTTCTTGCTAAAACAAAATAATCTCTGATAATGCATATATTTTTCCTGATAAACTTGACCAATTTGGTTTACTAATGTGAAATAAATCAAAACAAAATATTTACGGAAAGATGGAAGGTAGCTATAAAAATGGCATGAGAAGAGCATTGGAGCATACATTATAAACTCAGTAATACAACCTTTCACTTGACCTTACCAAACAACAGTCGCTTTCAAGAAAAATTTGATATAAACCTAAACCTCCTTTATTTTTCAAAATGTTCAGGTCTGCTTTGATCGTGGTTTACATTGCTGCAATTGCACGTTCTGTCAATGGTCATGGTCGTCTCATGGAGCCCCCTGGACGAGCTAGTCTCTGGAGATTTCCAGAATTCCAGCAATTCAATCCTCCCACAAACTACAATGATAACGAATGTTTCTGCGGTGGCTTCTATATTCAATATAGCTTAAATGGAGGCAAATGTGGCATTTGCGGAGATCGTAAGTTTTTATTGTATTTCATTTAAATCTATTTCATATGTTTTTAGAATATCCCTTTTTTAAGCTTTCATATTTTTTACTTAACTAAAATATTGTACTGTTGCAGCATGGCATGTTGCCCAGCCTAGAACTCACGAAGGTGGAGGAAAATACGGGAAAGGGATAATCTCTGGAAACTACACTGCTGGTCAGGAGTTTGAAGTTCATGTTGAGCTGACAGCAAGTCATTACGGATACTTTGAATTCCGTCTCTGCCCCCATGATAATCCCCTGGTTCCAGTCACTCAAGACTGTCTCGATCAAAACCTTTTGGAACTGGCTGATGGTTCCGGAACAAAGTATCACGTTACAACCGCTAATGCCGTCTGGCATCGTTACAACCTGAAGCTTCCACAGGGTGTCACATGTCGTCAATGTGTGTTACAATGGTTAGAAAACATTAATTTCTTCTCATTAAGTTCATGTACAACACTCAAACATGGGTTATAATTTCACTCTAAATGTCTCAACTTTATAGGCATTATCGAGTTGGTAATTCTTATGGTTATTGTGATGACGGATCATATCGTAAGTATCCGAGTATATTGATTTATTATAGTACAGTGCTCATCACAATGTTATAAAAATACATGCAAGTTTTGGTTTTTGTATTCGCAGAGCTTGGATGCGGAGATCAAGAGACTTTTAGGGGGTGCGCTGACATTTCTATAAGTTAGGAGGATACTGAATTTACAGGAAGTTTTTTCTCCTGCTCGGTTATTAATTTATTACTCACTAGATATTGTACCAAATCCCATTTTCATTGTATTTATGACATTACATAAGATGATGAAGATGATGAAGATGAATAATGAAAACAATAGTGATTTTATACACATGTAACAATAAAGAGAAAATTTGAAATCATTTATACAAATCATTCGTCAGTCATTTCACCAGTTTCAAAACCTTCCATCAGTCCCATCATCAAGAGAACCACGACCCATCGATAACGTCACATGCGTCACTGACATTACCATAGCGTAATGCACCGCCATAAAATATATGATTTCCCTACCAAACTTTTTAAAAGTTTTAAATTTCTTGTTATGCTATTTTAATTTTTAAATAAATCATGCACCTCTAAACTTTCAAACTACTTTCATACAGACAGGTTTCTAGTGCTAAGAAAAATATTAGTTTGACAGCATGGCTGTCCGCTGATCACTCTTTTGTACTCTTTTTGAATGTATGTTGTTCTGAGGATTGTCGCTATATAAGTTTTGGATATACATACGCCTTCTCCCATAAAAACTAGGATACGGATTCTCTTCCAAAAAATGTGCTCGTGCACAGCAAGTAAAATTTGCTGCTGCTGGACATCAAGACCGTCTTCATCCGCTTCAAAATTAAAGTTTCTTTTTCATCGACACAGCCACCCCAGTTTTGCTCCTCCCCATCCTTGATCTTTTTGTAATTTTAAAAATTAGAACTGTATTATGCAGAGGACATCCAACACTGGATCACAAAAGGAAGCTCTAGAAACGTCAAGTAAATCTGCCTCCGAAACCGCACCATTTGATTCCACATCGCAGGCACAGTATCAAGAAGAAGATCCGTATTCTCTTTTAGCCCTCAGAAAACGAAAATACGGTGGGATTATCAGAGATTATGGATGAAAATGAATGAATAAATTTTGTTAATGCGACAAATATTAACTTTCTCTTTTATTTCAACAGGTTCACGTTGGAAGCAACAGAATCTAGTCGCGTGTCGTCAAAAGTTTGACTTACTTCATGTTATAATTTTGTACGTGTCCCTTGGTATCATTTTCATGTGTGTGGGTGGTGTTTGCTTCTATTACGCTGCCAACTATCCTGAGCCCATCGAGGTAGATTATACACGGTGTAAAAACACTGCCCCCTTCGCTCCCTCTAAGGAGTGCTTTCCAAGAGACTTTGACAAAGGAGTTGACCCCGTTGAGAAAACTAAAAACATAAACTGTATATGTAAAATTGACATTAAAATTAATAAAGAAAATCTGCCGGAAGAAGGACGCAGCCTGGTTCTATTTTACAAGCTGACTAGCTTTCATCAGAATATTCGTCGATACAAAAAGGACGTGGATTGGGAGCAACTTGCAGGAAACGCATTTTCCACAGATGGCAAAGCAAATGAGCCCCAGTGTAAAATGATTAAGCAAGGTAAGAAAAACTGGGCAGTGTTAGGATGTGAAAGTATGGAACATTTCTAGTCTAGTGCATTAGTAATTGAAAATTTATAAACTTTATTTGTTTCTGGTAAAAAGGCGACAAGTACATATATCCCTGTGGAAAAATTGCCAACTCCTTCTTCACTGACACTTTCAAAATGTCGATGGGGGGACAGGATGTGAAGCTCGACACGAAAAAAATACCATGGAGTGCAGATAAGGGAAGGTACAAGAATCCGAGTAAGGACCACTTGAACAACTTTCCAAACTTGTTTGTACTTCCACGAGGTTAGAAATTTGATCATTTTACTCATGTTGTGTCAATCTTACTTTGTACTTTGCGAATAAAGGGCTAATTAATTCGCAATTTCAGCATGGCCTGATAGTCTGAAGACATCATTTTTTCAAACCTTTAATGGGGTGGAAAATGAGCATTTTATGGTGTGGATGAGAGCTGCTGCATTAGCTACATTTAGAAAAAAATATGCATTTCTTGACTTGACAGAGGAAGGAGACTACACCATAGAAGTTGAATACCGTAAGTTGTTCAGTGATTCTTACAAAATTCTTATCGGTTTGTATCACTTGACCCCAAATAAACACCCAAACTTTCTTTAGGCTATGAAGTGCAATCTTACAAGGGAACCAAAAAAATAGTGATTGCTGCCGACATTCAAGATCGTCCTGTGGACTTTTTCTTTTTTTACTGGTACATAGCAGTGGGGGCGATTTGTCTGTTGATTGGGCCCATGTTCCTAGCAGCGAATTGTATAATACAGTAAGTCTGTTCTTCTTCCTCCAATTCAAACTGCAAAAAAGATACATAGAACATTTGTTGTTTGGCATAACGGAAAGCTTTCCTTACAGTGCATTTCATAAATCATCCAGCTCTTCAAAACCCCAAAGCACCACTGACACAGACAGTCCACTGACTTCCTCTGATGACCCTCAACACTCCCAAATTGATATGGATCCCCCTACAAAAAATCCAACGGAACGGCCGTCCATCGTATCCTTAAAGTCTTCAAACCAGCTCAAAAAATAACAAAAACTTGTAGTGTGCAGTATACAGCCTGCAGCTGCATCTCGTTTGTTGATGATGAGCTAAGATTTAACTTTTTTTATTATTCCTCAGAAAATATAATAATAAATTAAAAGGTTTTTCCCATAATATGTTTTAGTGATTTGGTAGGGATATAGAAGTAGTAGTGTATTGTGCCATTTTCAGATAAAATATATATTTTAATTGTACATAAAATAATATAATACGAGACGGTGACAAAAAAGTACTTTTTTCATTTTTATTCTAATTGCTAGTATTATTAGAGTATTCTTTTGTATGTAGGCATGTCTCATTTTTTTAATCCTCATATTCCGTTTCTTCCTCTTCCTCATCCCCCGTTCCCTCTTCTTCATTGTCCTCAAACTTGGCTTCTATATCGGCTACCTCATTCAAAGCCAGTTTGTCCAGCCAGGTTTGCTCTGCTTCCACTGTGGGATCTGGTGTTTCATCCAATTCAGGCCCAGGACGATATTCTGTTGCAGCCTTACCGGTTACTGGAGGACAGTAAGTGGTTGGCGCAAACTTGAGACCGTCACCTAGATAAACGTTACTCACTTTACCCCTATAAAAATAAAAACAATAAGACGCAGAAGATTATACGAGTTAACCCCAATTTTAGCAGTAATCTAGGTTTTGTAAGGCTCACTTTGTTGTGCAAATGACATTAGATCCTGACCAAACATTTGATCTGATATTAACCACTTGAAACTCTGGAAATACTGAGGAGCTCGTAACCATACTCCACGGAGACTTTCCATCTGGTGCAGAGTCATCAGAAATGGGTGTGAAAAGGGGTGGAGGTATTTCCCTTCCAGGTACACTGTTCTCTTCCTCTTCATCATCCTCATCTTCAAATTCGTCATCATCCTCCACCTCAGAGCCTTCCTCAGTGCCAGCAGTATTCCTACGCTTCTGCTTCTGAATATTTGGGTTCCACCACACAGTTCTCCCTTGAGGAAGGATAAATGCGGTGTGGTGCACCCAAAACGTCAAGTTTGGGTTGGTCAGAGCTTTCATGGAAGCCTGATATTTTTTAACAGGCTGAACAGAATCATTTCCAATAGGTGGTAGCTCTTCGTCTTCTGGCTCTAACTCTTCATCATCCTCCTCTCCAGGTATTTCTCCGTCGACAGGCTTTGGTCTGAAGTAACCTTTCGGTGACACCATACCACCAGCCGTGATTCTCACAAGAAGTGCCTTTAGATAGTGACCTTCTCTTCCAGGAAATGCAGGAATTGATCTAATCTTGCTGTTCAAATTTCCTGTGAGATACCATCTAATACTGCGACTAACATTTATTTGTTGTGGTGTCACCGCAGGTAAGAGAACCCATTCCTCACCTAAGTCATTGCAAACATAAAAAACTCTCCGGTTCACTCCAGTACCATCTGGCTCCATCGGAATCTCAGAGGACTCTGAACCACTTGTTTGAGGAAAGCTTTCCATCAACTCTTGTTGATACCCTTCCCATTTCATGGCATCCGCTCTAGCGTCAGGATCTTCAAATTCCATCATGTTGTCTGGACTAGCACCTTCCCCATCCCATTCCGAAGCTGGACCAGGCATGAAATAAGTGGTTGGCTTGGGAAGCAGTTCCGCTTGCTTTTCCGGTGACAATCCAGACGTTTTTGAGAACGCCGTAAGAAAATCATGATTCAGAACCACATCCTTAGCTCGACTAAAGGTTTGAAGAGCATCAAGCATAGTTTCCGGATTCCCTGTGATGTCCTCCTGGCCATCTTTATTTTCTGAGGACTGTTCCTCTTCGTCTTTAGGAATCCAGAGATCCATGGCCTGTTCCGTACCCCCAAACTTGAGTTCCGCTTCAACCACGTAGTAATTCTTCTTTGTGCCAAATATTTTCCCCCAAAATCGGAGTCTCCCAATTTGCGTCCTTGTTGCTGACAATTCTTTGATTCCAAGTGCTAAACGGAACATTTCCTCTCGAGGTAATCCAATGTTGACCTGTTCAAGGTAATACTGGAGTCGTAAAAGATTCTGGAAGCTTCCTCCCATAAAAAGTGCAGACTCCCCTTCAACTTCCTTTTTCTCCTCATTCCATCGGGCAAACGTTTTCCAGTAGGCAATTAGTCTTTTCGCGTCATTTAGAACAGGCTCGCTGATGTAGAAGGCGTCTTGAAGGGGATCATTTTTTCGTATTCCGAACCGGTAACGTTTGACATTCATGCTGACTTCTTCAAGGTAGTCCACAGGATTGTTTGGGGCACGCTCATCCAAAAATTTGCGGATTACGTCACTCAAGTGGTCATACAGATTCAAACCAGATTTGTTGCTTGTCTGGAGAAAGTATGACTTGGCACGCATAAATTCGTCTAGTTGATACACCTCCCCAGTTTGGTCAATCGTCTCCGTTTTTACTTTCTCCTCCAGCATTTCCTCTTCCGGCTCTGGTGGAGTTTTACAGTCGCAAGGCCCATCCGCTGGGTCACAGGTGCAGTCTTTCATACCTGTTTGTGGCAGTGGTCCCTCTCCTTCCTCCTCCTCATAGTCCCCTCCTTCAGCTAGGAAATTTAAAAGAAAATGGAAGTTTCAAGTCGATTCTTTCGGGAGTGAACAACTTTCAATGAATCAATAAAGCATTATTATTACGCATTGCATAAAAGTCTGGACCAGGGCCAGAGGGTCGTTTTTGTCCTGAACCGCTGCCAAACGAAGCCCTTCCTTGGCTTCCAAATGAGCCCGCTCGTGCCCCACCCCCACTACCTTGACTTCCATATGACCTTCTCTGTCCTCCGCTTCCTCCTGATCCTTGTGATCCTCTTGGCATTCCCATAGATGTTCTATCTCCAGGATTTACACCACTAATGCCAGCACTCCCACCCGACAGCCTTGCAGCTGTGGCATCAGCATATTCATCTGGCCCACCTTGTGAGTTTCTTTGGCCCTGGCCCTGGTCTTGCGAGTTGCGTTGAGGAGCCGGTGCACCTCCACCGGATGACTTTCTTCCTCCATCCATCGACATTTTTTCCTCTTGTGTAGATTATCTGACAGACGTACAATGTACAGGAATTAAACGTATGCGCAAAACTTTTCAAGTTTTTCTTCATAGATTATTTTTTTATACATTCATCTCTGATTTTGATGGAACCCATGAATTATTCAGTATGAAAGGTATTTTTAGTTGGAAAGCGGAAGTATCTTTCCATGGAAATTCAACTAAGTACTGCACTGGAAATTGAATCACTAAAAAAGACAGCAGACTTGGAGTGGAGCCTTGATGAACCTCTTTGACTGAAATGCAGTATGTTTTGAAAATGATGCATCGATGCATGTGTAATTCTGATACTGATGTGAAACTGTTTATTAAATAAGCAAATACAGAACAGTAACATTTTACAATAGAACGTCATTACAATGATAGCACACAAAGGGGTAAATATAAATTTTCAAACAAGCAATACTTTCCGTGCAATCTTTGTTTCGCATCGTTGTCATCTAATATCTAATCCTTATGAATATTGAACTTTCAACAAAAAATTGCACATAAAGCTTTACAACTGTTATCTGTCCAGTTATAAATTACTTATATACTACGACACATTATGGACTGATTATTTACAAATTACAGTAACGTATGAATAAATATTGAGTAAATTGATTTAAATACACACGCTTTCGACTTTTTATTGGGGGAGAAATTTTTAAATGTATACATACTTTATATTTTAATCATGATCATCCAGTTGACTTGTCCTTTTAGATGATCACAATATCTTTTTAAATCTGCATTTCACAAGATACAAATACATTTTGGGAGAGATTTCTTGATATTCTCTTAACGATGAAAAATATCTCGACCATTTTGGCTTGAATTCATATGCGTTCCGCAGCAGGAAACGTAAAGAATTTAAATCCTGATAAGGAGTCTAGGTAAAGTCAACATTTAAACTCCAATTTTCACACATGAGGATACTTTCATAAGAAAAGCCAAACTGGTCAGATTTTTTTTCTCCAGCATTCTCCACATCATTCGTCGCAGTCACAAGAAATCTGTGCGGTCCTACAACAATATCTTTATACCTTTTTGTTTAAAATTTTCCATTTCATTGATTTCACATCAAAGAGTTCAAAAATTGGCTTTGTTTTAAGATACACATACATTTAAAAACATCAAACACCAAACTCAACATTTTATCTTCTAAAGAAAACACTACATATATATATTTATGTACGTTTCTATATCCTATATGTACATACATTACATAACTGCTTTTAGATCTTTCATCCACCAATACTAGCTTCCAGAATAAAATGTCGAGGAATATAGTTGTTTGACGATATAGAACTAAAAGTAGCGTGTAAACATGTAGTTGTATTTCAATGCAATACAATTGTATCATTTTAATAGTGTCAACTACGTCAAAAGCTTTACGCTTTAAAATCTACTTTAAAAAATATTTAATCCTTATTCATTGACACATTTCAAGTACTCAAGTGTCACATCGGTGCATAGGTAAATTAACCAAACGTAAAATAAAGCACCGTCATATTTCTTTGGTGAAAACTTTATTCCCCGGTTTTCTCCGCAGCGGCCGTCACGCTGTCCAGGTCCATAGTGGAGAGCTCTTCAAGAATTTTAAGGGCGGCCTGAAAACAATAATATACTTAATAAATCTGACATTTGAGCCAAAATTAAATGATGCATGACTTGTTTTTATACCTACCGCATTCTGAGCTTCTTCTAAAGTTTTTCCACAACCGTGCGCCACATGAGGTGGATTGGTGGTCAAGCTTACAACGCTAAGATACTCATTTTTCTTGGGGAAGTCAGAATATGACACAGAAATCTCCAGTAATTTGGACAGATAAGCGAGTTTGTCGATACCTTCTCTGCTGGATGCTGAAGGACATGGAGTCATCAAACTGCTCACCTTCTTCATTTCATGTGCAACTGCTGAAGATGTTGTTCCGCCAACTGGGGCATTCTCGTTCTTTAGCACAATAATTCCAGGAGCAATTTGCCTGGCTCCTGCCAACTTGACTGTTGAACCGCCCCCACTTCCTGAAGTCTTTCCACCATCAGAATGACTTGCTCTTTTACCTGTAGATTTGCCTGTTGTTGCAGGTGGAGAGGTTGGAGCTTGATCGGATGTATTTCCATCTGCTCCAGAGGAAACGTCAGCTCCGTCCTCACCAGCACCTTCAGTCGGTGCATATCCCAAAGCAATTATGGCAGCTTCTGCTGCTGCCTTCTTTGCCGCTTTCTTATTTGGGCCAGTACCCCGGCAGGTGTGGGGCCCTACGGTGACCTCAATAGTGAAAACCGGTTTCTTCTTCCTTAACATTCTTCGATCTCTCTCTGTGATTTGCTTGAGGAAACTTTCCACATTACTTTCGGTTCCAGTTGAAATCAAGGTAAATTCAGGTTCCTTAAACTTTTTCGAATGTGCAATTTGAATAAGCCTGGAAATAGGAGATACAGCTTGTTTCTCCAGGTCTTTCACCACAGGTATGGAAGTTTTCTTTTTCGGCTGCTTCTGTCTCAAAAAGCCCCTTTGCATTGCTTTCAGGTTGAGACCCTGACTTGTCGCAGGGACCGTGATTGGAATCTCTTTAAGTTTGGCAATCATCTGTTCGCTGGAAGCTTTCTTTGCTGCTTGCTTCGTCGGACCTTCCCCTTCAGTTTCCAGTTCTCCAACTTTGCACTTCACCGTGAAAACCTTCATATGTGGAGGACCCTCCTCCTTTAAAATCTCAAATTGAACTGTGAGACCCCTTTTCATTGCCATTTCATGCACAATGGAAATGGGACTCTTATTCTCGGCATCCATCATATTTTGCTCTTGTTCAGCTCCCACCTGCACCATTTTGGCAAGATCTATTTCCTGCTTCACTTTGATCATTGCTTTCAATGCAACCATCACTGCTGTATTCTTGGCAGCATTAAAATTGATACCTTCCCCAGTGAAAATTTTGTCGCCCACATGAACACTAACGATGGAAGGTGGGTCGCCCCTTCGGACTGGATCCACGATGGGAACTGGCTGTTGAACGAATTGCAATGGAAGCTGTAGCTCTTGTGCTAATGCTGTTAATTGAATCAAGTTCCAATTCGGCCTTTTGTTTCCACCCCCCACACCTCCCCCAATGCCGAACGGTTTTCTACTCGGTTTACTTTTTGGTGGCGGTCGTGACAGCGCAGTTTTCTCCAGTGCTTCCACTGCTGCTGCATGCTGAGCCTTTTTTATACTCGCGCCTTGACCGTTAAACTCCTCACTTCCCACGCGCAGTACAACAGTGAATGTTGGTGCATGTGGAGGTCCCGTTTCGTTTACCAAACGGTATTCTACTGACAAATTGTGAAATCTGGCAATTTCTCCAATTTGGCTCAGCGGTGTTCTGGAGCCTGTAGAGTTATTTGGTCCACCACTTCCAGAGTTGTTATTTCCCACATTATTCGTAGACGATACAATGTTACTATTATTCTCCTTATCGTTTTGTGCCTCAGCCTGTGCACTTGTGCTTTTCTGGTTAGAGTCGGTATTTCCAGTTACAGTGTCACTGTTTATATTATTGTTTCCCGCTCCATTTTCACTTCCGGATGAAATCGTTGGCGTGATCTGAATCGGGCTGGAGATGCCTGGAATGGAGTCACCCCGCTTGTAAATTCTGTACTGTGGCTGTTGTTGGACCTGTGATGGACTTTGGTTCTGGTTGGAACTGCTATTTGAGTTGCTTAAAGTAGAAGCGGTTGTTGCAGTGATATTATTATTCACATTCTGTTGCTGTTGCTGGCTAACTTGTTGAATTAATGCCTTCACATTAGCAGCAGTCGTGCTATTTCCGTTGTCCACACCTCCACTGCTACTTTGAACCACGGATACGCCCACAACGCCGTTAAGATTTGGTTGTTGTTGCTGCTGCTGCTGATTCATATAACGATTTTTGTTCATATTATTACTTTGCTGCTGTTGATGATGATTGTTGGGCATCTGACTTTGCGATTGTTGCTGCTGCTGCTGAGCGTGGCTGTGGCTATGCTGCTGGGATTTCAATTGATTCGGATATTGTTGTTGCTGATTTAAACTCGGGTTTGAAAACTGCTGCTGCTGATGGTACTGTTGTTGGTGTTGCTGCTGTTGCTGTTGTTGATGATGAACTTGTTGTTGGTGATGCTGATGACTCCTGTAATTGTTATCGGCCAACTGAGGGGAATATGAAGACTGACCGTTGTTCACTGACGAATATGAACTTACGGATAATGACTGATTTGTGGGGCTTATACGTATGTTGCTGCTATTGTTCGAGGTGTTAGGGCGAAGTGGATATTGACCAGTTCCAATCCTTGTATGAATATTTCCCTGAGTGGAATATGAGCTTTCCTGAGGAGGCGAATTCGCACTGACAACTGAAGATACGCCGGCAAAGTTGCAAGATTGCTGTTGTGACTGTTGTTGAATTTGCTGAATGTAATGCTGTTGTTGATGATGCTGATGCTGTTGAACCTGAACCTGAGTTTGTTGTTGTTGTTGAGGTTGCTGGACAGAATACGTTGGCACTCTATAAAAGTTGGAAACACTCGCAGGGTTGATGACAGCGGTTGGCTGGGGGGAAGTGGGATATCCTCCAGAGGTGCTTCCAAGATTTCCTCCTGATACTGTGATTGGGCTGCTTCTTCCGTAATGACTATAATTACCGGCGGATATGGCAGCGGCGGCTGAAAGAATGGTGTTGGTGATGGGCGTTGGGGAAATTCGGTAGAGATGATGACCAGATGTCGCGTTGCTGTGGGGTGATGGCGAGAGTGAGTTCCGAATGCTTTGCTGATGATGTTGCCTTATGGCTCCAGTAGTGGAGAAAGTATGGTCCATTTATCTTAAAATCTGTGAGCTCGTCATGAAGAAAACTGAAACATAGACTAGGACGACCGCTACTGCTGGTGACGTAGCAGATAAAGCAATGGGGGGAGGCACCATCGAGAGCTGCTACAAGGACAAATATTATGCAAACGGAAGACAGGTCTTGTTCTTTACAAAGTTTTTGTAAGTTTAAAGCTTTTGACGTTGTTGTTAAGTGGGTTGTATTTGCATTCCTTCCATTCCCAGATTCAGTCTTGACTATTGACTACTTATTTGTATCATTGATCTGTTACTCGATACTCATTTTTTCAGCTGCAGTTTATTCTCGTGTAGAAAATACGATTTGATACGAGAGAATAGAGACTTCCATTAATTTCAACACGGGGATGCACTAGATAGAAAGCAAAATCAAGCAAAGTGTTTTGATTATTATAATTAAAAAATTGTCTGAGTTATTTTCAATCGTACAAGAAAATTAAATACATACAATGTAGTCGAATTTTCCAACTTACATTATATTTTGATACGGCTAAATTTGTAGTGTTTGAAGAATTCAAATCAACCAAGATGTCATTTTGTCATGAGATGCTGATAATAATTTCCTGTAGGTAGGCTAATATAAAGGATACAGCGTAGGGCGGACCGCACAAGAATCCCTGACTCTGACCTTTATATACCACCACGGCTTAGAGTATTCCTATTTCATCATCACCATCATCATTGGCATCACCTCGGTTGATCCGAATTCTTAGCTTGGTTATTTCCCTCCAATTATTATTTTTTCGGTACTATATTCCAATATTCCGTTTTGACTCAAAAAGATTAAGCTCTACAAAAAAGGATATACATGTACGTACATAATTAATGCTGCTTTTCATTTTACGCGTGCAAAACTACTAATCTTGTATAGAGCCAATAACTTTTTACACGTATATTTTTACTACCTGCAAAATAAAATTTTCACAGCATCCTCCACTTCAGGAACCACATAACAGGAGCCGGATGTTCACACAAAATGTACAAGTGTGTTGACTAATTTCTTCTTATCTTCACAATACAACAAACAACTGCCCTTGATAAGCCAGAAATAAAACAAAATAGTCTCTGCACTACTCCTATTACTCAATAATAATAAGTTAACACAGTGACAAAAGTGAAGTCACAGTGGATGTGCAACCAATTCCTTTATATTATCATCTTCCTTTTTCGCTTATGTGCAAACTTCTTGGAAAAAACTGTCTCGGAGAATCGGTTCTTCCTCCGAACAAAATTCCACTTCTTTCGGTTTGGTCGAGTATAAAAAGTATCTCGTTTTTACTTTCTCCTTGTCCTCTGCTTTTTATCTTTTACTGGTGATACTATGCATTACTCAATGACACTTTCGTAAACGAGCTCTGTAATTCATTTGAAATTCATTTTCAACTAATTAAGAGCTGAAGACTGGAGCTCTCCACTTTGAATTATGCAAGGGGGGTTTTTAAACTTTTATTATCACTTTACGTACTAGTAGGGCAGATGTGTAAAAGTAAAACTGTCTCCTTTTTTATGACGAATGCATCTACTGTTACCTGCCTTGTCTGCATCTTTGGATGCACAGTCAGTCATGCACATGTATGGATGTACAAAGATGAGAATGAGAAAATGAGAATGCAAGGAGATGTGTAAAAAAACTATAGAGCAAGCATTCATGCATGTCAGCTTCTAC
>JAQIXW010003335.1:0-13360 GCA_034700685.1 Willowsia buskii | reverse complement strand
TTAAGCACATAAAAGTGTTCTGCTCTACACATCTACAACAAAGGACCCTTTGAAATATATAATAGGGTAGTAGAAAAGTCGACAAGAGAAAATTGCTTCCGTATTACATTAGGTACGCTTCACCAGGAGAGCTATACCAAGGCACCGTACAAAAGCAATGCTGGAACCAAAAGCAAACTGCAAATGGATTGAGGGCGAATTTTGCCAGATGTAAACAAAAAAGGAAAAGAAAGAAAACAGTCCATTTAAGTTTTATAAGTGCTTGCTTTCGCTCCCTATTTCTCTATTATATGTACAACACGCCAAGCCAACAATAAATCTTTCATTGCCTGCTCAGATGAATGTCTATGGTTAAGGGCTGGACAGAGAAAAAAATGACAGTGTCAAACAAGATATATTGCTTTTTGGCTGTCGACTGTAATATATGAAAAACTTTCACTTCCTCTCTTCTCTTCACTTAAACAGCTTGCAACCAAACTTAAATTGCTTAAATTTCAGAATCAGAATTCATGTATACACTCCAGCATTCGATGACCGAACAAAAAGAGCAATTCAAAGGTTTCCTTTCTTTTGACTTGCCTCAATCGTACACAGGGTCAATAGTCATATTTAATCATGAGAAAACAAGCAACTACCACTACATATTGTAAGATACTACCCATCCTACTTTCAGTACAATTTAAACAAGGAATATGATGTGAAAGTTTTAACACGTAGGCGTTCTTTACGAAAAACAGACAAAGGTTTTGCTCGGGAAATAAAATTTAATTTCAATCTTCCCTAATTCGAAAGGAAGAACCTGAGACAAATTTTTATCACAGACTTAAGTATTTCCTTCTGTTTGCAAAAATGTTTTTTGCTGCAGCCATTTTTATTGCAATTTACATACCGAGAAATGAAACTTCTTTTATGCTTATAAGTTATATATATTATTTATATATTATTAGTATCATCATTTAAACGTTCAAAGAATTATGACTGCTTTGCTTTAAAGAATCGTTAAAAGCAGCAGTAACTTCCGGAGCAGTGTAGTCCGGAAACCTATATTTCTGTGGAATGTAAATAGTTTTACTCTCATAAATTGCACTAGTTGCAGAATGACTGTCAGCACACACTGAATATGTTTAGGTTTGGCCATGAAATATTTAAGTTTTATGGCAACAGGAAGACAAAAAAGTCACGGTATGGAATGCAGCAGCTTTATTCAGTTTGTTGGTTTGTTATTTACGACATCTTGGGTCAGAAATAGCATCCAAAATTTTTGACATGTCTACTGTCTACCACCACTGGTTGTGGGGAAAGAGAGCCTCATAGTTTCCGCTGAAAAAAACGAACTGCAGTAAATAGGCAAAAAAGGAAGAACAAACTTGGCTTCGTCTACAAAGAGTTTTTTTGAAGCTTCCTGTTCCCCATAAGCCATTAACAAAAAGTGCTGCAGTTTGAAATATTTTCATAAAACATAGAGAAGCCATGCATACCATACCTAATTATTATCATTGAACCACCATAGAATTTTAAGCAACTTAACCATTTTTATGACAAAAGATGCATGGTAAGTATGCCCTTCAAAGATACACATTTTCTTCCAAGAAAAAGTTTCAAGGTCTTACAGCCACTGTGACATTTGAATACACGAGCATAACTATATAATTTTATGTTTATTGCCATCATCGCCATCATGGCATGTGTGTGTATGTAGGTATTATAATAATGTATCGATAAAAAGATAAAATACAAAACTTACTGCTGTCGAGGCTGCTTATGACAGCAATGTGAAAGGATTGACAGTTCCATAGGTTTCTGCCACATTTCTAAATATTGTACACAACTTTTAGTAGCAGAATCAAAACGGATCATTTTTTGTTTCTGGTATTGTTTGAATTGAATGCACATCAAGTCAGGCTAACATGCAGAGTTTTACTATTTCACAGAAGGATTTGATTCCTTTCTTTGAGAAAATCAGGTTCGATATGAAATTCTCGTGAATGTTGAAAACTTCAGAGATCCATTGTGAGTAAACAAAAACTTGAAGCAGTCAACAGTAATAACACTGTATGGAATAAGTCTACATGCACTTTTCAAGCAGGAATGTCAGATCCGCGGAGACGGGGTCTGTGTCTTCAATGAATTTTGGGCTTTAAAAGACTTTTCAACTACCGAATTGCATCAAATGCAGATGCATCCTTTTGTATGTTTTTTTGTCAATAGAGTTTGTGGCAGAGATGTTTTTGACTTTGAATTAAATAAATAAGTTAAAACCGATTCACTTTGTTATCAACTTATGCCTACACCACCACCATAGTCAGTCCTCAAATTTACGTCTATTGTTGCAGTTACATTTGAAACGATATGTAGAGAAAGTTTGAAGTTTCCCGACGTTCGCTTGAACACTGTCGTGTTCACGTCTTCCACGTATTCGCATAAATGGTACGTTAGGGAAGGCTGTATCTCATGTTTCCCGTCGACTTTCCCATATCTAAAGCATCCATTTGGACAAAGTATTGTTGAGTTGGCGAGTTGCAAGTTTTTCGAGGATTACCTGCCTTTTATCATTAAGATAAGTTCCAACGTTGACAAAGATGAAGCAACGTACTTTTTCTTCCTTCTTGAAACATGTCATACGCAGGGGAGTAGGATGAAGAGGATAATACAAAAGGAAATAAGTTTTGTCAATAGCTGAATGTATCATATTGCCGCTTTAGGGATAATGGATGTTACAGGAATAAAAAAGAATGTGAAACGAAAGACTCATCATGTTCATACATAACGCATGTTTTCATGTTTTTCAGAAGATGTGTAAGTAATCCAACTCATCTCTTTATCCAAAGAAGCAGATCGGATGATGGGAGAAGAAAGCTTATATTTTGGAAGTTGCTAGATGCGCAGCGTTGTATATTTTTTTATTGGAATAGAGAGGCAGGTGTAGATAGGTGCAATGGGATGATCTGATGTTAACAGATGGACGAATTCTTTCTTTTGTATATTTGCTATTTTTGCAGAAAACCCTAAGGTACGGATGTGCCGAGTTAACGAAAAAAGGTAAAAAGCTTAATCCTTTAGAACATGACGACAAAGGATGATGATGATGAGGAGTCTTCAAGTTTTATAAAAAAACCGATCCAATCCGAATTACAATGATTCCGACAAAAGTTTGATATTATTAAGCTGTAGATGTACAATGGAGAATTATTATTATGCCTCCCCCAGATTTTCTTTCTGTAGACCGTGACACGGAAGAAATATCACTTTTACTGATCCGTAACTCTTGATCCGCCTCTTGCTCTTCCAGTGATGTATTTTTCTTTCATTTTTTTCGATGATGTCGATGTCCTCTTAAGATACTGTTGTAGACGCAAACAAACAGACGGACGAATAATATGGCCTTACTTTAGTTCTTTGCGGAAACGGAGAAAAGGGAGAAAGTTTATTCATCTCTAGCATTAATAGAAACCCTATGATGCCAAAATCACGTCGTTCCTTTCTCTGTTCACTACCTCAACGGCTTCACAACAAATCAACCAGTTTGTATGAATCAGATTAAATAACGAACGACCAAGATTTTGATAAAGACAATAAGGAACAAAAGCATCAAAGAAACAAACATAAAGACGGTCTGGTAATTTCTTTCGTGTATTCAATCTTCGACATTTTTATAAGGTTTTGGTTTTATCAGTAATTGCCAATTTTCCAGTTGGTAACCATCAATCACAAGCTCGTTAAAATTCACGATAAATAGGAAACTTGTATGCAGTCATCAACTTCAACTTCCGTAAACATGTATGTAAATCTCTGGTGGCGGTGATTCACAGAACTTCTAATGCTAATAATAGTTACTGTACTATTTAGTTGACATAATTAAGTAGATCTGTTCTCATCACAAATTCAGTCTCACAATTTCACAAACATTTACAAAGTGTACTATAATTTATGTAGGTAGTTACTTTGATGACATTCTGAAAATGAACATCATATCAAACGATCCAACTGCTTAAAGTTGACTAATTTTCTTATGAACCATACTATCGTATAAACTGCAATGAAGGGGAAATATAATATAGTATCTTCTAAAAGCTTATCATATCTCTACTCTTTGCCCTTCGGTTCACATCATTTATAATTTTTCTTTCAGTTCAGAAAAAGTCTTTATCTAGCCCAACCCGACCAGGTTGATTTGGATCAGATCCGTCGAGAAAATTGCAATGTATGAAAGGTCCATACATTTTCCCAAGTTGCTCAATGTCAGGTAGCTTTTCCAAAGTTTTCTCTATCACAACCCCGGTGACAACCGTCATTACTGCCACCCTACCGTAAAAGTGAACGTCTGAAGGATAGCTGAGTAGAGACCAGAAGGGCGAGAGTTGGTTGTTAATCTGTTGGGCCCCTTCATAAAACTTTTTATATGCCGAGGAGGCCGATGATGTCTTGTCGTCAAAACTCACGACTGACTCGGCGTTATTTTTAAAATTTTCTTCTTTGTTTTTCCCTTTTTCTACATTCTTAGCACCACCACCACCAACGTCAGAGAATGGACGAGTACTGTTGACTTCCTCTTGGTCATAAGGCTTTTTAAACTTTTCCCAAAAGAGCGAGTATAACTTTTGTGTAGAAGACGACGGAGATGGCTCATCTCCTGTTCTAAAATTATTCTCCGTGTGACTTCCACCGATCTTCGATGTGTTCTTTGGTTGACTCGCTTCACCAAAGTAATTATTGTTGTTCAAGTTGTAGGAAGAATTTGATGGAGTTGTTTTGGAGAATGGTGATGATGTTGATGTGGATGAAAAATTGTTTTGTGTTGTTGTGCGATCAGCACCGTCACCTTCAAAAATGAACAGGTTTCTAGTATTGGAAGGTGATGTTGAAGGTTCTCTGGATGAAACTGATGATGAAGAATTTTGCACAAATTCTTGTGCTTTTTTCGCCTGTCGGCCCTCACCGAGAGAACTGAGTGAGGAAGATTCGATCAGCAAGTTTACAAGAGATATTCCCAAAGGAGCCATGATTCCTGCCCTTATATCAATGTACGTTTTTCTTATATACAAACAAAAAGTGTCCTATTATTAAATAGGTATATACAGGATGTGCATATATCCTGGGCTAATATATTTTCCCTTTAGTTTTAACGATGTTGCTTTTCGCCTTTTTCGTCTTTTTTGCACCCTTTCCTTACGCGTATTTTGAAGCTTTATTCCGGTATCCAATTTGTGCTTTCCCTTTTTAAACTAAGACTTCCGTTTTGAAGACGAGTAGAGTACTTTATAGATATAAACATAAATAGATGTTTAGTGAAGTCGTGCTGTGCTCTCTTCCTCTCGTCGTGTAATATATCAACTAATTCGCGTAAAGGGCAGATGGACAGTTGTATATTTTCTTTTTCCGTTTTATGGACTTTTTATAGAGAGCAAGAATACGTTGTCTTTATACGTTTCTCTCTCACTTTTCTTCACGCTCTTCGGTGTACTCTTGGCTCTGCTGGTGGTGGTGCTTTTGCAGCTTTGTGGAGTTGCTGAGTCTTGTCTTCTGTCAACGGATTTAATCCGACCACGAAGGAAGAGAAACTGTGAAAATTGAATGATCTTTACTTAGCTCTTGTGGAATATTAGGAGATTTGGCAATTTGTATCTGTTCTTTGCTTGTCTATACTTAACAGCTTCAGTTTACGAAAACATTATTTCATCACCTTGAACGCTAGTTTGAGCACGTGTGATGTTGATGTGCCTAATAGGTGTGTTGTTAACATAAGTATCGATGATGTACATTTTATAATTTGGGTACACAGATGTAAATATACATAATATAATATGTACACACACGTCATTAGGGTACGAAGATTTATGTGTTTTCCCGAAATGGAACATCATAAGCTTTGTCATATTACAGCCTGCTGGTGATTATTTTAACACTTTGAAATAGGCATATTTGATGATTAACTCATTCTATCATGTTTTATACAAAAGTGAATACAATCACCCAATACAAGTTAAGCTGTTCATATGCGTTTTTACATCATCCAGACAGATTCTATTCATAATTTCGATTGCATCAGTAAATATGTATTAATGTACACAATACTGAAATCAGATTTTGATAATCATCATGCTAATGCTATAATTAATAATTAAATATCAACAGACAAAAACTGTTTCAGCACCAAGTTAACTATGTCTGCACAACTTTTAGCGTTCATTAGAGTATGCATCCTTTTATGTTTACCAGAATTGAAGTTTTCAAGGTTTTCTTGGCTAGCTTCATGTTTTATGCATTAGCTGTTCCGGCTACTAATTAATAATTTATACAACAACTTTACAGACACACTGTGTGAAGCATGCAAGAAAAGCAAAGTTCTCTTTGTATAATGCGGAAATTCCAATGCACGTTCAGCCGATAATTGTGCAACTGGACGAGCAAAATCGAACGTGCTTTCAAGGTAGATAAAATGATCAAGTATTACCGACGTCATATTAAGATATCTACCACGTCCCATCATCACTATCACCAACTCGATCGATTTTGCTCAAGGTGCTCCACATCCTTTTTGATAAGAAAAAGTAATATTTTTGATGAAAGCTGACCTTGTTCTAACCTCCAAAATAAGAGGTTACCCTTTCTAAGGTCTCACATCTCATCTGATTGAAGTGGTACATGCACGAACAAAATATATATGTACGTTGTCTACAGTTTTGAGTCTTCAAAACTCGCGTGCATGTAATGTAAGTATGTATTTAATATATGCTTTGTTCACATAACAAAACCCAATAAAAGCGAGGGTTTTTCTAAAGAAAAAAAACTTTCAATTTTAAATCATGTAAAAGCATTTCATATCACACACTACTGCCTAAATGATACTGGATGCTATCCTTTTCAATGATTTCTCAGCAAACAGATTCTGTTCATTTTCGTCCAGATCAGAAGTCGAAATGTACCTCGCTCTCAGATTCAGTCTACGATTTTCTTTATGGATTATATTTGGTATTGATGGTGTCAGGAAGTGGTATGTTTCTGCTGCCTTCGCCTCTATACTTTCTAAAGAAAGAGGAAAATGTAGGTTTTTAGGTATTTACCTCATGCTTTTTATCTAAGGTCTAAAAGGGAAAACCAACTAAAGGAACTTTCTCCTATTTTCTGACAGACACATCCTCCCTTAAATCCATCCCAAAAGAATAAATCTTTCGATTTCTGAGCACACAATGTAGAATTATATAGAAGGGAAAACTGCTGAAGCATATAAAACAGGGTGATAGATAAATAGAGATATTATACTTTTGAGTATGTCGTGTATATTTGTTGTATGAGTGAGCTAGCTTTATCTATGGTTGCATAAATCTACAGCACACTTGAATGAGTAGTATGATATAATAGTAGTGGTGGCCTATGTCTTTGATACTCATACTCATATCCCTTATTAGGTATTGATCTGATAAGAGTAGGATAGAAAATCAGGAAAGTTAACTGTAATGGGATTCAAGAACCGAGGTCAATAATTTTTATGGACTCACTCCATCATTTTCAGCGCTCAGTCAACGTCTTAAACATACATACAGAAAGAATAAATAGATGGTTATGTATAAATGGGAGCATAATATACATACATGTTAGGTACATTATTATTATTGGGCCCTCATCTCCATTTTTACCTTTTCCATGTGACCACTAGAGCAGTCTCAATCTCAAATAGAATTTAACCTTGGGAGAGCCTTCCAAGAGACTCTCCAATTGATGATGATAAGGGAAATGATGAAAGTGGAAACTGAAAGGAATACTGAAAATCAAACGACTAAAAAGAGGATGCTATAGTAGGCAATGGGTTGAGCTAACAGGTATGAGGACTACGTAAGAACTTTAAAACGCATCTTTCTTTTTGAAATAGACCTATTCTAAAACTTGGCATGATATACGCATAATTATGTTCTATAAAGAATTCCCATTTAATTTACTACCGTCTCAAATTAGACTTTTAAATTTCCCATTCTAATTTAATTATCTGTAGAGAGCAGCCGTTTATATATTTCCATATGGAATAGTTTCCAGCTAAACTTGGTAAGTTTTCAAGGATGTTTGTCTACTACCGACACGTACATTAATGCATCCATTTCACACAGTTGTGAACACAGACATTCTTTTTAGGGTTTCTGATTCAGAACTTCTGAATCAAGGATTATTTATAACTCTTGCCTGTAATGAAATCGAACGAACGCTGCATGGAAATCGCTTTTTAACGATGTTTTGAGAATTAAAATGCTTGCATAGCATTTCACTCCTATAAAATCCAAGGTTGTGCTCATTTCAAGCTCATATTTGACTAACACTACTACCCGACTTTAGGATTTAGTTTTGGACCAGTATTCTAAATAAGCTGCATTCATATTGTGCTTTCTGTCTAGTCAAAACAATATTCTTCTTTACTACAAATTCATACCAGATTTTTCCAGATGGTAGCTAATGCAATGTGATAAATAGCATACATGTCTGTTATACAATTGAGCTCATATAAACACCATAATGCATGGGAATTCAAAACATTTTAATCTCCTTATATATTCTGAGTAGGTACACTAATTGTTTGTTAAAACTGTAGGATTAACTCTTAAAATCATATGGCTGTAATATTTATATATGTATGACAAGTTGAAACCATGAATTCTCCATGGAACGTGAGAGCCTTTTAATTTAGCATGAAATTGTAGATTACCTCGAACTCTATCACTTTAATAATAAACTTGCTTCCTTCTAATAAAAATACAGCCTTTTTATATTACACGATAAACATTATTTATGTTCCTTTACAAACGTCTCGTTTCAAGAGAGACGGCTTCTCTCAAACCCAGCTGAACTGACGTTTCACTTTTTCAAAGAAAAAGTAATGGAAGTTTTTTCCCTTAAAAAGTTTTTTCTTACCTTTGTCACCTTTCAGAATGAGACGGGAGACGAAACTTTTCAAAGTAAAGGTAGTTGGTAGTAATGTATAGCATGTGCGTGGGCTGGATAAATTAAATAAAAATAGGGTTGAGTGTCACCGAAAGAACTGTACTTTTTCTTACAACAAAACTTTCTCTATTTCCGTTTTACAATGTATCATCATCACAAAAATGCTGTAATAAAACAACTGTGAATATACTGCCCTGAACTATAATCTCAACTCTGTAGATCAGGAAAAAGCTAGTTTTTTTAACGACAGTAATTTTAATGATGACAGTGCGATTCCCAGGAAATTGGCAATTTTTATGTTCTGACACAGTCACTTTATGCATAGTATTACCTGCAATTTTAATATACGGTTGGCATTTCAGAAAATATCTTATTCTACTTAAAGTCAGCAATAAAAACTTTGTCGCTTATGAATATTTTAACTATTTTAGCCATTACCACAATTCCATAATATTAAAGGAAAAACGTGTGAAAATGAGTACTACTTGGCTGAGATGATGGTATAGAAATTTACATAAAATTAAAATTTTCAAAGCTATAAAAAGCACACCATCATGTCAAATTACTTGCAATATGCACACATGTGTGCCACACAACTGACTGCATTACGTTACGCGTATGGGATTACGACCGGGTGAACTAGTTTTCGGCGATTTGAACATGGTCCAGAAACAGAAATGTAAAAGATCTGAATTCCAATTACGTATGTCATAAGGCACGTGGACACGAATATGATACGGCGGGTGATATGGGATCGTTAGGTGTTGTGTTTATTACTTGTTCTCTTCATTATACAGAAGATCATAATCATATTCCGTTTCATTTTCCTTTTCCGGTGAGTATAGCAAGCTTTTTGAGTGTGATTGCGATGAAATGCAAAAAAGGAAAACTGTATAAGCCGGTGATATAAAAGTAATGCATAAAAATATGAGCATGGAAGCATTCAGCTCCTTATGTAATGATATCAAATATTTCTCTCCGAAACTCATGACATACGCGTATACATTATGTAAGCTTTTTATGGGTAGGATAGTGAATTGAATGTAACACATTTCCTGTAGACAACGCTATAGCGCCTAATAATTTTTACGACCGCAAAGAGCAAACACAATAGGATCCGTAATGAGATGAGCTGCTTAACAAGAGTCTGCTTAAGGCATCACTCAGTGTGTCATCCCACATATTTTGTGCCAAAAGTTTGAACGTATTTCTGCAATATAACTAGACAAGCTAAGTATCTTAGTCAGCCAGCAACTGTATATAGGTAATATATTATTGTATGTCCGTGTGAAGTCTATTAGCCGAGTCCAAAAAAGAGCTTCTTTCTAGTTTCAAAGCACACTTAATCTTCACCAGAGAAAACAATAAAGTTGATACATAGTATCATACTGAAGCACATATATGTTTTCTACTTTTTAAGCTTAAGTATAATATACTAGACGCACATAATTTCTTGTCCTTTTTTGCCTTCTAAATCGTACCTGGCTACCACTTTGTTTATAACGAAATCTTTTGTCTCTTTCTCTCGTTGAAGGATACTTTTCAAATGCAACATAATTTAACGTTATTATATCCCGGTTCTGAATTACGTTCTGGATGTGATGCGAGAATTTGAAAGCTGTCTTCTACTTCACCCCAGGATAACATTAGAATAAATATGGTTCAAAAGAAAGATGCCCATGCTATAGTGGAGAGCTGAAATTTAATCCACACGCTTACTTTACATACCATTATGTAGCTTAATAGTTATACCCAAATAAAAGATATTATGCAAAAGATACAAGCTCACTGTCATCTCTCCTTTCCCCTTTTACTATTCTTCTCACCACCTCATTTACAAAACATATCGTATGTACCTATATTTCTTTGGTGCCACTTCTACCGGAACTATTGCAAATTTGATGAGCTGATGAAGGTGACATTGTGGAAAGAGTGCAGTATTCCTGGCATTATTCCTTCACGTCCATCAAGAGAATGGAAGTAGCTTCCACGAGGCTTCAGGTTCAGAAGGAATTGTCTACAAGGGCATTAGGGATCGGCTCGTTGCATTTGAAATTTTGAACCCTTTATTTCATCTCGTGTGTAAAATGTCTCGAATGCCCCAAGGCTTGAGTATCCTCATACACTTATAGCAAATTCATACCAAACATTAATCAACTTTATAATATGCAATGCTACTATATTTCTGTTCTGAACTGTATGTATTTTATGGGCAAAGCTATGAAGCTTGCAAAGACATCGCATCATAATCTACGAAGTTACTCAGCCCTATACTTGAGATGGAAGATGGAAATTTTGTCTCGCATAACCCATGTTTCCTATACAAAATTTGCAGTATTGGCAAAAAGCATCTGATATATTGCAAAAAATTTGCTCCTATTGCACATCAGGACTAACAAAGTATGATGTACTTTATAATAATACTATTATTTAGGATAGATGGTTAAATGGTTACATCCACTTTGGCTACTTGTATGATGAACAGCTAACTTAACTCGGTGTTTTGTGAATGTCATTGAAAAAGCAATCTTAAGCTGTCACACGGCCTATGTAGTTCCCATACACGATATATGGCTGGCATACTTCCCAAAAACTAGTTCCTATCTGCTTTTCACTGACGATGAGATGAAGCGACCACGAATTTTATGCATATTCAGCAGCATTTGGAGATAAACATTTTCACCACGACAGTATATGCAAGAGAATCGAGAGTATTTGAAAGGTATTCTCTGTATGTAGAAAACAGACATGCATGAATCCAAACTTTTTTGGGATCCCATGCTGAACAAAATTACAATTTCCTCTCCATAAGTGTACTCTAATGTGTGAATATTACATCGCATGCTATATCTGACGCTCAGGAATTTTAGCTGCCAAAATCTGCTAACAGTTATACCTATTTTGCTTTGCTACAAGAGAAAAAAAAGCTTTTTCTTCTCACTTTCTGTTCCGTTGAGATAAAATGAGTTCTCGGTGGTCGACACGACAAATGTGAAACCTTCAACTTTTGTTAAGTACATTTAGAATGCCTGTCGTGCACCAACAAACTTTGAATGCAATTGATGTAATGTTTAGTTAGATGTTACAAATAAATAATAAGTTATAGATTATTGTATCGTTTTCGAATATCGTTTGATGGCAATATATGTAGCTTAAGTTTTCAAACCATTCTAGAAAGTAACATTGAACCTGATTGTTAATTTTAAAATATTAGACCATTATCAATGCTTAGAAATAACAAGACTCATCGTCAGTCTATGAACGATTTTATAGGATCAGGATTACGCCATTTGAGAGTGAAAGCAAAAATTGACATCACTATATGGGAAGGTTGAAGGTAGATTAATTAATGAAAGGATATCTAAACACATTTGAGAGAGTCGTGTGTGTGTATGCTTTGCATTGAACACATTACCAAAGTTGACACGGTTCATTAATCATACTTTTTGACCTCAGAAGCTAATGTGGGACGTGACTTTGCTCACTATGAAACAAACGTATGCACATATAATCCGTCCATGTATTTAGGTTGTTAAATAGAAACACACTTCACCGATTTTTCAGTGCTTTCATTTTTCAAGGAGACTTAAAAGTACTTTGTATTCGAGCATAGCGCATATATGTACATTAAACATCGTACATATATTTCCACTGGAAAGTCACCACAGGAAGAAACAAAATCTTGTGAAAGTAGTGAAATAATGGGAAAATCGTGTCTCTGCATACAAATCGATTTTCATATCAGCTACAACAATAAAGTACAACTGCACAGAAACATTGTAAAATATGTATGGGTTTGTGCGTCATAGGTACATATCATGTGAACATCTTCCCAGTACCCAATGTATTCCCAGCACAGAAGAAGTAACAGATTTCATTTTTAACTTGGCAAAATAACCATGAACAAGATTGACTTGTGGTACATTGTAACAGCAGCTGCTGCATTGCTAAAAGACTTTATGCTAAAAGACTTCAGACACGAAACATCAATATAGCTCAAATGGTTGCAGAAGAACAGTTTTACCTAGAATCCGTCGTTTCTCAAGGGATAGCCAATTTCTACGAAATGCAAATCGTTATAATTTTCCAAATTGTGTGCTAAAATAACTAAAATAGGAAACCTTTTATATGCGCGCTTATTTCTAAACATATATACGAATGTTGAAACAGATTTTCATCCTTTTTTGTGAAAGTTTTGGTAATCTGAATCGCTGACGGTGTCAGGTTAGTTCTGCAAAATAGCACTTCAACCATTAGTAAGGATGATGGAGATTGACTTGTTGTCAATTCTTGTATGGTTAATGGGGAATATCTATCAAAAAATATAAAGCAAAGAGAGTATTTCTTCTTTATTCTTTCAAAGAAGAAAAAATCACGCATTTTCAGTTTGCTTCAAGAAAACAACAATTCTGGTTCTACTTCACATTAGTAAGCA
>JAQIXW010003334.1:0-13361 GCA_034700685.1 Willowsia buskii | reverse complement strand
AATTACATGCCTTGGGAAGTAAAATTTTCATAAATGCATGCAGTAAAGTGAGACCGAAAAGTATTGTTTACTCAACTTGATTACAAATTGTGACATGGAGAATTGTGTATATTTCATAACTTCATAATCTATACATACTTTGTTTTATACATGCACATTCAAGAACCTAAAATTGAGAATTTTGATGATCATGTAGTGGATCAATATAAAGTACAAATAAAGAAATCGGGGATCATAAAGAAAATTGGATTTAGTTCTCTACCAAAATCCATTTTTAACACGAGTATAATTGCCACTTTTGTAATCAGAGAAGTATGATATAAATTATTAAAAGAAGAAATGTAAATTTGGGGAAATGAATTAAAGAACAGAGAAGATTGCTACTTTTAATGAGCACAGTAAGTATATACAAAGTACAGATTATAAATTCAGCGAGCAATATTTTAAAATCATTTCATCTTCTACTTTGTATATTATTATTGGACCTACCTGTTGTAATGATGCGCACTCGTACTATCACTATATGTAAATAGTAAATACGGTGAGCAAAAGCCTGGTGTAGAAAAATTGAGTTACGTCATTTTTAGCAGCTCAAACACCAAATCTGGATACTTGCACGTGAAAATTTTCAAAGTTTCTGGATCTGGAGCAAATTTATCCTTGTTGCTGTTTATGAGAAAATATGCATGATTATAACAGACCCGAGGATATTTGAGTTCCCAATGTTCATAAATTTTCTCATAAATTAAAAGCTGAGTCCACGTATTTACCTTATGATAACATCTTTAGCTCGCTTGGCAATAGGCGCACTTCCGTGCATCTGGCTCAAATCGTAGACTTCCAGTGCATTTTCAGGTGTGATGTGATTGTATAAATATTGTTCGCACATTCCTTTCAGGTTGACAATTCCATATTTATCAGCAGCAGCATATAATTCATTGATACAACTTGACAAATTCTCAACTTTTCCCTGATAAATAAATCTGAGAAGTTCTCTACATGTTGACGGATCCATATCATCCATGTTTATGACACCTTCCAAAGTCTCTTTCATTCGAGTTGACAGCATTGTGTCAAAATGTTTTACTTGAGCTACAGAAAGAACCCAGAGATTTAAATGGGAAAGTATCAGTGTGCCCCAATCTATTTGCTGTTTAAACAAAGTTTCATTATTACAAACCTAAAATGAGACGATGTGCAGGAAATGACTTCGACTGACATTTGACTGATATGTCAGAAAACTTATCTTCTAAGAAAAGAGTACTAATATCAAGTTTACCGTGTTCACCCACGTTGAGTTCTTGTGTAAACGTTTCTTGCTCTTCGTTGACAATTTTAGGTGCTGTTTTATGTAAAATCATTTGATGATTGATTTTGTAATGCATTTTTAGTACTTTGGATTACTACTATGTGTATTATAAAAATAGCGCATTACGATGTCTGGTAATGACATGAAACGTTAAAAATATCATTGCAGTTCCTTCGTGCCAACCACAAGTGGACATCCAAAAATCAATGCTTCCATTGAAATTGCCATGTTGTGTATCAAGTTGGAAATTTTCTGATGGGATGATCAAATCTTTGGGGGGAGGACATTTTGACAACGAATATTCAATGTTGGCTTCATCCAAAGCTACATAGTTGGCGTCAATCATATTAACTTCGACTACTTTCTCCGTATGTGTCCCAACTGTCAGGAAAACCCCCAGTCGTGGTTCATTATAGTCACGAAAAATACACAAGGTTCTATTCGAGAATAATACATAAAATTGTTTTGGGAACTACTGTGATACATGAAAATACCAATAACGTGTCGTTTCTTATGGTTAAATTCGCATTTTACAGGGACTTACATGGAATGACCCACAGTTGATAAAATTCCAGTGACAAATTTGATGTTATGCTGTAATTTTTCCATGTGATGAGGCAGTAAGTTCAAAAGCTCCGGTTTTCTGGGAACTTTCAGAGACACAGAGTAACATGTCTTGTCTATTTCTGAAGTCTCCCAGTTCTAAAAGAAAAGGCAACGTGTTATGTTACAGGGAAATGTACCTTAAACTAGTCTATAGACTAATTATTGTAAGTTATAAGTATATTATGCATTTCAATTCTAACAGACAAGGTATGATAGCAGGATAAAAGTGCTACTTAACTGTTACACGTAAACTAACGGTCTCCAGTTTTGCAAACGAATTATAAATCGGGTTCAACAATACAGAATGAAAGCAAGGACTGTGGCCGTCCGTGTAACGTAAGTAGACTGTTTGAGCTCGGATTCACGGCAGATTTTCAAAACGGATGTAAACATTTGACGTTGACAAAATCTGCAATACCATGTTCGAAACATTACGAGCTAGGAAACCAGTGCTGCATAAAATATGTACCTACATATATATTTCAATGTGGAAACGGAATGATATTCGCAGTCGTCTTGCTATCACTTTTACATAATTCTAATGTCAGGCATATATCGTGTATCGTTTGAAATGAAAAACGGTCATGCTCTGACCCTCGGCTACGTTTTCAAACGTGATAGCACATGAGTAATAAGTAATAAATGATAACGTACGTTACGAATACGATGCATAATAATACGTACATCGCGCTCTACATAATATGGCATACATATAGAAAAAATGTAAAAATCTTTATTCATTCTCAACATTCCATAATATTTCTAGCAAACATCTTTCCGCAAATGTATGTATACTTGGCACTGGTAATTTTGAAATTTTGAGTCTCAATCCCAAGAGAAATGGTGGTGCTAGTGCTGATTCATATTAGGTATATCAAGTTTACTATTTCAACTGAAGTAATTCAAAAATGATCTCAGGATATTTCCTGGAAAAATCTTTGAAAGTTTCTAGGTCTGATACAAACTTGTCTCTGTTCCTAAAGAAAAGAAAATAGAAATATGAGAAGTGTGCAAAATTAGAGCATTGCACCTGCCTTCATAAAAATATATAAACATAATTTACCACATGATAAGCTCCTTAGACTTTTTGGCAAGTAGACCCTGTACCAAAATGCTCTGACTCAGATCGAACGTTTCCATCGCATTCTCCACATTTAGTTGTTTAAGCAAGTACTTTTCACAAAGACTTGTCAGTTCTGGGATGTCGTACTTGTCAGAAAGGATAAACAACTCTGACGCGTTTTCTTCCAAGTTTTCAACTGTACCTTGGTAAATAAAACGTAGGACTTCCCCAAACATTGATTCATCGTCATCTGAGATTCGTACGATTCCTTCAGTTGCTTCCCGCATAGAGTTTGCAAACATTCGTGAAAAGTATTTGCTTCTTTCTGTAAGCAAAAACGGAAATGATTTCAAAAGATGACGCATGTGAATTTCATGCGTGCATATTTTAATGTGGGGGGACGTGAAGTGACAATTTACGAATTACCCGACAAAATAATCTTATGAGCTGGAAATATTCTTTTCCCAATGTGGATGGAGACATCAGAGTAAGTGTCGGAGAGATAGTATGAGCTCGGCTGGATGTTATTCCTCTGTTCATCAGACGATTCACCAGAGGAGTTGCTTTCATCATTTACAAGCACTGAATCTATAGTGTAGTTGTCACAAGCGTACATAAAATGTAATAAAAAATATACATACATATTTTCAAATTACTGTTTTGAAGAAAGAAAAATAATTCCATAGGTCAGTGAACAGAAAGATTCATATTAATTATGCATTTTACATGCAGTTTTGGTCACTTTAACGAACAAATCCAATTGACTTGCGACATCTGGCCATTGACATCTAGATTCGTAGTAGTCGTAGCTTTCTAGATCCAAAAGTTTGGATACAGAGTTTTTGAAGAAATTGAAAGAGACCTGTTGTGAGCCGGATGTGATGCTATTGTAGTTGCTGCTGGTGTTGTGAGAAAAATTGTTTCCTTGATTGTAAGTACAATTATGTCTTACTCCATTCTGATAATTTGTGGTAACGTTAGATGGAGACCTCGGGGATTGACTGTTTTCATTGCAAGTTGAAGATTGATTCAATGCTTCAATTTCTGATTCGATAGTAAATGAACCCTTCACTTCAGAAACTTCAATGATTTCGTCGGCTTTTGGAGTAATTTTTATGTAGAGCCCAACGAAAGGTTCTTGATAGTCTCTAGAAATTCTCACTTTGCTTTAACCACACAAGAAAGTACATTTCATAAGTTGTAAGTCAAGAAAAACATGCTTTTAAACTTTAAAATCTTCATGCAAGCTTTTTATAGCTTACATTGAATGCGGTACGTATGCCAAAATTCCTGTGGAAAAAGTTGTATCGTCCTTTGAAAAAATATGGAAGGGCGGTTTTTCAATCATGTTCAACAGGTCTAACTTTCCTGGAACGGTAACCCGCATTGCATATTGATTTTCCACTCTTCCAGGAACCCCCTAAAACAGATGTACCAGGTTTCAGGATTTGAGTAATTTTCAAAATTAACAATTTGAACATAAAAAATGTTAAGACCAAGCAGAAAATTTACCTCCAATCGAAGTGATTTCGTTTCCATTTTTAAACAACAAAACAATTGCAAGGAAATGAAATCAGAGATTACTTTATATATTATGTATATACACGCTTCATTTGCACCAATATATGCTTTAAACACTCAAGTGTCCATTAGCACAAAATCATGCAACTCCTTTAATTGGTTTTTTCCTTAGCTTTCACGAGTATGTATGCCTCTTTATGTGCTTCATGCAAAAATTCCATAGAGTGTTGAAACAAACTTCATGAAAAAAGTGTTGCGTTCAAACAAACCACTATACGAATTCTCAATATCTTGCATCCATTTTCATACGAGCGAACGCATTGCGCAATTCTTTCCATAACAAAAGATTAATAACAATAACTTTATTATGTTGGATGCGGAGTCAATTATTGTTTTATCACTACCACTATTTATCCTTGTCCAGTGGACTGTAACGGCTGAACTGTTCAAACAAAGAGCTTATGTAAACTTCGTGTGGCCAGGCTAGGGAATTCATGAATTTCGCTTACATGTAGATGTGCTTCGCTGGTATACAAAATATTATATGAAAAAATACAAAATGTTGAGAAGATCCACTAATAACTAAAAGAAACTACTGGAATTTCCAATTCTTAAGTTTTGTCCAAGCATTAAGACTTTTAGCATCATTGACAGTAGTAATTGACAAGAAAAATATGTGTGCCAATAAGTGTCATTATTGGAGGAATTGCCGAGATAACATATTTCCACTATGTCATGCCCCACATCTGAATAATTTGCACACAATATTATGATGATCGATATGACAGCTAATACTGCAAGGATTTTCTGTTTACGAAGAATGTTATGATGCTGATAATGAGGTAGCCATTATCTAATCTCGGTGGCTCATCCAAACCCTTTTTGCATTTTTTTTCACTCAAAAATAAATGTCGCAAATATCACACTATTCACACTCTCACAAAAAAAACAACACTGTTATTTATGTACACTCTGTTATTATGCAACTTGTAAAAAATATAACCTAAGATTCGACTACGGAAGGATGTTCACAGCGAAGTATCTCTAGCGAAAATGAATCTCATCATCATCATAATCAACATCTCATCAGCATGCTTCAAAGCTTGGAATATTATCAACAATGCAAACGCTTTGCCATTCTGGCTAATTATGTTTGGTTTATATGTACGCACCTACAGTTTACGTATGTCAATGAAGTTGTGGCACTACCATTACACGTTAAATTTATTCTTCGTTGGGGAATGCACTACACCACGAAAACTCAAGATATGAAGATAGGGTTACGTTGACGCATTGCCATGATTTGGTTTTTATGATGCTTGCAAATACCTATGTATATTTGAATAGCTGAAGAAGGCCTGCGCACATGTCTGAGCCCTTACAGATTTTTATATAATGATGAAAGATGTAAGATATAACTATAATGCTTCCTGCTTTCCTGAACATAGCGTTAACGACATTTACGCTACGAATCGTAAAACTTACGATGTATGATATTATAAAGGACCTACAAAGGATAGTCAAGTTAGGTATATACGACCATGTATGAGGATTGAAAAAACTCTCGCCACGGGACAACTTTGAAGTCAAAATACACAGATACAGATGTACATGTGCACTTTTAAAAGTTTTAAATGTATTCTATTCTTATCTCATCCTGCATCCGATGATTCTCCTCTCCACTCATAAATGTTGTGTATGCATATACCTATACATTTTATCCTTAGCATTCGTAATCATATTATTGCTATGTTAAATTCAATTATGAAAGCGAGAGGCATTTTCATTAGCACAAAAAGGAATAATGTGCGATGTTCATGTCCATGAGAAAAGCGATGAAGCAAGAAACGAGTCAGACAAGAAATAACGATGAGTTTTGTTTTTGTTGTTGTTGCAATGAAATCTTGTGGCATGTACCATTTACTTGTATCGCCAACATTCCCATATGAAGACGAAAAGGATTTTTTGTCTGAAAAGCGAGCACAAAAGATGTGAATGTGAGCTCCGTGTGAAGTTGTTCTTCAATGTTGCATGAATTCTGTGAAGTTCCATCACTACATTTATTTATTCATTTATACATACGGAATACAGCATTGTGTATTATAAAATACCAAGTGTTAAAATGTTCACTACTTGACTCAGTTCCGTCCTTCGCAGATTTAAATGTGAGTCGCTGCACGACGAAAACTGTTCGATTTCCCTTTCGCTTATTTCGTGTAAATGTTTGTTGACTAGATTGAAATAATATGTTTTACTAACAATGATGCCATTGGTTAAAGGAGCGGTTTTAATAACCATTGGCTTGTTTTCATTTAAGTTGCATTACAGAATTATAAAATAAGAATGCTTGTGCATGTCGTCTTTGCAAAACATACGTCAGCTTTAATACTAATTAAATAAATGTACATTTTCGGAAACGAGAGTACATATCGAACAACTGATCTGAAAGCCAAATTCTGCTTTGGTCCAAAAGGTGTCACAAGTTTCGTTTAAGATCCAGGACAGTGATTTATGGATTGGCTTGATGGAGTTTTGTTTTTTTGGGAACTTAACCTACAATTTAGTACAGACATTTAAAGTTTTTAGCACAAAAATCCGTTTTTTTATGATTCTCTGATCTTATGTGTACGATGAGTTTATTTATACATACCTACATAATATGTATCATACATGTATATTTATTTTGGGGTCATGAAGTTATTACTCTGCTCTATCATTTACTTTCATTCATATTACCCTGAAACGCATGACATTTACTTGATGGTATACGTACAGGTATGCATAAAAATACTCTGAATCATTTTCAAGCACTATTTTTTAATGATTAATTTCATAGGGTTTTATTGGAAACAACAAATTGGAAGAATATCTTATTAAATTGATGTACACAATCTGACCCTTTCAGGTTGTGAAAAGTATCAAATTATTTTTGGAGCATTGCTTCTGTCAAAAATCAATAATTTTTAATTGAGTTTGCTGATGGAAACTTGAGAGAATATTCGTAGCTAAGAAGGGAATGAGACAGTACTAAAGTTCTGACAGCTTTGTTCCTGGTACGAACTCATTGGAAAATAAACGATGCTGAGGAAACGATCACTGGTAGCAGGATGAAAGACATGACGGGAACAATTACTCCACAATCTGAACAGTATCGTCTCATATCTTCAATATCCCCACAGTCCTTGAAAGATTTGTCCTCGTTCTTCATCAAAGTGTTTGCATTATATATACAGTTAAGTTTTTCTTTGTTTTTGCACTCCTCATGATGTATGCACTCCTTATTATCTTCAATATCTTTCATGATGCAACGTTTTTTACCATCGACATCTACCACCGTGGTACCCCCTTCAAGACAAGCGCATTTTCCATTGACACATTTTAAAGCCAGAGATAGATCACTGATGATAATTGATTGCGCTGTAGGTGTCTTATCATCATAATAATAATAATAGTGAATTGCAGCGGTGGCTTTCAGGCATTCATCGTCTTTAGGTGCTAAGGGAGTGCAGGAGTCATCTATGTCTTTTGTACCGTCTGGCCAGTTAACAAATTTACCCGTGATTCCTAAGCCAGATAATGCTTCGACTGCCCTTTGATTATTCCATTCCGTACGTTTTACCATACAATCCTTTATGCTCGGTAGGTCAGCACATTGTCCTAGATCCAGACTCAGGAGCAACAAAAGCCATGCAGCTTGTCTCATTTTATTAGTCGCTTTCACTTCATTGACTCTCATAATCGCATCCGTGATCCACTACTGAAATCTGTACAATAAAAAAATTGGCTACTTTTAAACTTACAATAACGTCTATTATAAAAGCAATAGTTGTTTAAAAAGTTATAAATACCTTCCCATGTGAAGCGGAGTCTTAGGTGATGTCAAGTGTGCATTACAATCCGAAGCAAGGCAATTTACTATGAAGTCAATCAACGACAGATGAAATCATGATTCTACAGAGTCAATCATAATGTCGATCTTCGTTCAATCGAAAATGAAGCAGGGATAAAGATATGTAAATAGCTACTGTTAGTATCCTTAGCGCTCCACGTTGCGTTGATGAATGCATTGTTTTCTCCAGTTACCCGACTTCGTATGGGAACGGTGCGCTGATATGGTACAGTGTTAGTGTTAATGGCATCGACTAATATGGCAGAATTGCCGTCATGCAATGCACCAATCTCATCATTTATTTTTACAAATTATCTTTTTTACTGCCTCAATAGTTTATTTTATTCCCATCCCATTTGCAGTAACTCTTTAGTGTATACAGGAATAAAAGCTTCTCTAAACACTAAACCAAGCAAATTACTAATGTTTTTGGCATATTTTTCATTTCAACATCATAACACACAATATCAAGCAAAACCGCAAAACTTTGACTAACGATCCAAAAATAGCGTTATTCCTCATTATTTATTGTATTTTGTCATTACTTCACTCCATATATTCAATTGTTTGTTTTGAGTGCGATGGTCATGGAATGTAGGTACTTGCTTAGTTAAGTTTTGGTTTCGTTTCTGCATTCTTAAAATTAATTTAGCTATCTCTATTAAAAGACTACGAGCGGTATAACTTTATTGGTCCCACAAGTTAAGTCCATAATATGCCATGATTAAGTCAGTTTTTCTTCCAAAAATTGATTGCATGCGTTGGTCCCTAGGTTCATGATTAGTGTTCAATGACCTCAGAGTATTGATAATATGTAGAACTACATGTTAGTTTTACTAAATTTCAAGTTAACTACTTCCAAATACCAAATACATATTTCAATACATTTCTACATAAGTCTCTCCATTCTTCGTTAGGACAGCCAACAAACTTCCATTTTTTACTTCCTCATTTTCGGTGGGATTCATCCATTTTTCGATTAACCTATACAAACACAAATATTTTAATGATCAGATATTCAGATATTCATGATAGAAAAACATATATTGCTGGATTTTATGTTAGCTTTGCATGATTTACATGCAATTTAAGTATATTTAAAGGCAACCTTTTACCCTGAGACATGATCTAACGGTGTCCAAGAACCAAATTCCTCATGGGCTGCTGCAAACTTCCGGTTGTTTGGTGTATCTAAAGTACGTGGAAGTAATCCAACGACTTTGGCGTTTTTTGGAAGTCCGCTTCCTTCAGAAGCTAGACTTTTGATAAGATGATGCACAGCAGCCTGAAAGCATTTTTCATTAATTTTCATAATTTATATTAAAACGACCATCATTTCCATTTGTTTTCCAATCACACACTCAACGAGGATTACCTTAGCCATCCCATATCCGATCATGGTTGGTGTTGGAGCTAAAGCAGCATGTGCACCAGTCATCACTAAAAGACCTCCTTCTTTCAAAAGGCGACCAGCCAAATGTGCAGCAATCGCTGAGGACTCCACACTTTGCTTCCACATCAAATCCACTGACCCAAGAAAACCGTCACTTGAAACGTTGCCGCCAGCCCATCCTCCAGCGACACAAATGATTCCGTCAAGGAATTTAAGGGAATTTTCTTCCTCAATCTTCAAATCTTCCTTCAATCTTCCAACTATCCAATCGGCCTACAATTTTATGTTATTTAGGAAAGAAAATGAAGACGCATTAATCTGATAGGCAATTCTTATTCCTGTGTAGTGAATGTAATGTCTATCTATGTATCTTTTATATATACCTTCTCTTCAGACGTAGAATTAGCAGCAGAGTCAATAATTATACTTAAATGAGCATAGCTATTTTCGCTATGGTCAATGCTTGCCACCCATGTGTTCCTGGATTTAAAATGCTGTACTAGTGCCATACCTAATGCACCTCTTCCTCCAACTATCAGTAATTTTCTCATATTTTCTGTCATATTTGTACTGTCAACAAAGTTAAGCCTCAAACTAGAAATTTTTTGGATTCAATAATTATTACTACATATGCTTCTATTACACATGCAACACAATTAGATGTAAATTGTGAATTAGAACTATTGAAGAACAAATATGAACGAATTTCTCTTCACACCCTCATGCTTTACTGTTCGTATCCTATTATTTTATTGAAGCTATAAAATCTTAATGTACAGGCACATGTGAGCAAATGTACATACGTTTTTAGAAATATGAACTTCATCAGTATATTTCATGAATCTATACAAAAATGAAAATGTAGCAAAAGATGGGAAAGTGGGAAAATCTCTTGTGTTGAAAGATGGTATCACATTTATTGGCAACAAGTTGCATTACATATATGAAAAAAGTAACAGGGTCTGATCTACCCACGCTACACTATATTCTACAGTATCGATCGGTCGATGGTGAAAGCTAAAAGCGAAAAATTGCGATGGACTGTGTTTCTGTTACGCTTCCCAGGCATGGAGAAAATCCCAAAATATCAGAGTGTCTTTATAACGTATCCAATGTTAAATAGCAGATAAGGATGACATGAATCGGGCATAATGGAGTAAAACATTCAGAAGAAAATAAAATATCGACATTTTATGACTTTTTCCTATTTTCCAGTTACATAAATCTGCGAGTAACTACGATTGAAGGTCATGCATTAGGATTTCAACTTTAGCCTTATACTTTCTTTTGCCCTTTATAAATATCCAAGTAATAGGCCAGCGAAAGTATCGAAAGGAAAATAATCAAACCTTTTTCGGGTGTGGTGCGGTGTGACGCTTGAGATTTCATTGTCTATATTGAAAAACGAATATATTCTTTCTTTGAAAAGAAGAAAGCCAACCAAGCCCACCAGAAATTATAGATAATGATATGATGAATGACAGGCGTTTATTGTAATTTTGAAATGTCTATTTAGAGGACAAGTACAAGTCCGTAGATGTGCACAAAACTTGTGCTTTGTTGGCATGAAAAAAAATTATTATTTTCGAACCCATCGTTTTTGTCGCCTACTTCAAAGGAAGAAAGGAGAAATAAATGATAGATTGCCTGCTACTGTTATCCAATATAAAAAAGCAGTGTTGAATGTATCAAGCCTAAATTACTTTTTTATTCGTGTCAACGAGTCAGCAAATACATCACAGTAGCTGAACAAACGACAAATAAAACCTTTGGTTGTAAATAAATTATGAAAAATAATGCGTTATTCTTTCCTGAAAATGCAAAAGTAATAACAGCTTTTTCTATCATTATAAATTAATAATGCATACTATAGTGTTGTATGGGATTAAGAAACAATAACAGACGCTTGGGAACTAGAGAAAGTTTGAATTAGAAATAGAACATGAAGAGCACAGGAGGAAAACAGCCTTGATAAGTTGTCTTGTGAAAATGGAGATTATGGAACGGTGACCTTGTTTGAGGTCAAGGTGGGTAGAACTGCACGTTATTTGCTGATATGCAAATCATTCAGTAGAGAATCTTGTTGATCACTTATTAGTAAAAAATGGGTGTGCACGAAAAGAAGAAATCTTCAGGAAGTGCAAAGAGTATAGTTTCTAGTAATTCACGTTTATTCGAAGCACTAAATGAATCAAATGCCAAGCTATATCAGGATAACCCTTTAAGGCTTGCTAAAACGGATAGTGATTTATTTGCGAGTTTCAGAGGTTTTCTAATTTTAGGACGATTTTTGGGCTTGATTCCGATCTCAGGAGTTTTAAAACGGTCGTACAAAGATATGAGATGCAGGTAAATCGGCTTAACTGAATATACTTTTGCATTGCATTTTAGAGAATATGGAGTTATATAATTTTCTTTGTATTCTTTAGCAGTTAAGCACCTTCGGGGTTTAATTAAATCAAGTATTTTAATAAATGATTTAATGTTCCGAAATTTCAGCTTTTTTAGTATTGCCACATTTACTAGCCTTCTCTGCATAATACTCCTTGCGTTCAACACAGGAGTTGCTATCACAGATACAATTCGTCTTAAGAAGCGTAATGCCTCCGAAATTGCAGACTCGATTAGAAATCCGATATTTGCTTCATGGGGACTCTTCATGTATTGTTACTTTCTCCACCGTCGGCAGCTCTTTATTAAAATCTTTAAATCGTGGATGAGATGTAACCTGAGTTTAGCATACACTCGGAAAGACAAAGCTTTAAAATGGACCATCATCCTGGTGAGCGTTGTGATGTTCGCATCAACAGTTCTGGAGAATGCTGTATTACACATGGAGTACTTTGTCGTATTTGATGATATTAATGGTGCCATTATTGAAATCTACTTGGAATGACAATTGCTTCAAACTTTTAAATAAAATTTCGACTTTTCCCTTTTGACTAGGCCACACAAAGAAATATGGAGAAGATCAGAACAAGAATGCGTCAGTACTGCAGATGTATTACTGGCGTGCACATCCGTACTGGAGCAAATTTATAGGAAATTATCCCATCTTAGCAATTCCAGCGTTTTTCAATCACAAGTTTGTACTTTACGGAGGAAACTATGTGGATGTTATGATGTCATTATTTGCGCGAGCTTTATATTTCAAGTTTCACGTACTTAACAAAGTTGCAGCTGAAATTCTTCTTCAGCCCATGTTACCTTTAGAAAAACTTGATACTTATATTGCTACTGAACTTGGTAATCAGATATACCTATGAATTTTATAATTTTAAGCGCTGTCCATTTAAACATTAAAAACTTAATGCTTCAGACCATCGAGCCTGGAATCAACTAGCACAGGACCATGACTCTCTGTGCGATTTACTGGGTGACATGAATGCGTTCTTCTCACCAGTTATTTTTGTTTCGTACACAATAAACATTTATTTCTTCTGCATGCAGGTATATAGTAATCTCATCGCAGAATATTTAGAAATTGTCTAATTGCTGACGAATTTATAATCATTGCTTCTTGCTTTGATGTATAGTTATTGAACACACTCAATCCAGATTTTACAGCATATAGCATCGT
>JAQIXW010003333.1:0-13361 GCA_034700685.1 Willowsia buskii | reverse complement strand
AAAAAGCACTCCAAAGAACACTAATGTTGTTAAAGGGAGACTGAAAACATAACTAGCAATTAGGAAAAGAATCCTTGTCATTTGATAGGCAGTGCAACATTTTCGGAACTCCGCATGATTTGTGATATGGTCATACATAAAACATAGTGCCATACATAAAACATTTAGAATATATTCCCTTTGTGAAGTATGCCATTCCTTCCAAAATTGTCAAGCATATTGTGATCAGTGACATTGTACTCCATCCTCCATATGCACCCACTAACGCATACAAAACCGATGCTATTAACTTGACTATTAAACTTGTTCCAAATATCCTTTGTATTGCATCATAATCTTCACCAAATGGCATAAGAAATAATGCCAGTGAAACAGAAAAAACTGTGATTCCAAATATATAAACGATTCCCAGTTTTGCTAGAGCAATATGATCAACTGATGTAAATTTGTCACCAAGTTTTGTGCTCTGGTTGACCATGGTTTGTATATCTATCTTGTGTGCGTTAAGTATATACAATAAGATTAGGAATAACGAAGAACCAAAAAATAGGAATCCGTTAGTCACTGCTTCTAGCAGATTGTGAACTGTGTAAGTATCCCAGTGGATATGCAGCCAAAGCAAGTGGTATGGTGAATATAACAGTGCCAAACTTATACCCGTTTTGTAAATTAGCCTAAAAATCTTTTGAGACGTGTTATCGTAAGATGGACTATCAATTAGTATTTCTCCATTATCATCTGATGCGTAAGGAAGAACTAGAAAGTTTTGAAAGAATTTATGCAAATGAAGAGTTCCGTGCGAGAAGGCCATGTTGGAATTGTTGATTGTTTTAATTAACGTTTTGTCGTAAACAGAAGAACTTATGATTTCTCGCAAGCCGTTAAGACCACATACAAATACAGAGGCACAAATACTGTTCACCTGTGTTTCAATCTTTTCACTAAAACCAAAAAGTTCGACTTGCGACACGGGAGAAAGCAAATACAATTACAACTGAGTTGCGAAAGTTATTAGAATTTTCAGACTTAAAATCTTCCGAAAAATAAGGTTTATACTGAATTACGTTTGGTTCTACAGATTTTGACACTGTTCTAAGGTGTTGAAGGATATGCAATTTTTTGTAGAAACGAGTAATTTTGATCCCTGGATGTAAAACAGTGAAATATACATAACGAAGCTAACTCTGTGACACAATTTGCTTCCTTTTGCCACAGCAACACCTACGCATAAAGCTGGAACGACGTTTATAAAAAAAGCTCTAAAAACGAATGTATGGATTTCTCCAAATGAGTTTTATTTTAGGATTTCAAATAAGATTTATTTATTAGATAAGCAGCTCTTTATTAAAAACAATCAATTTTTCAATAAGTCAAAGATTTTATTATAGATTTTTTTGTTAATAACGAGTTTCCTAGTCGAATAAAATGGTATTAAGTAAAATATATCGCCAAAGCCATAAAAATTTCATTAAAAACTATCTACAGCTCGCCATAAAATAATTGCTTAAAATTGAATTTTGAAATGTTTTTTTGAATTGCTTAATTAGTTTTCAAAGATTATTTATTAACTCGACATAATTAGATGTTTTTCGAAGAATTTTATTTTACACTTTACTCAAACTTGAGTTTGAATGTTTGCTTGCTTTGTTAGCTACGTGTTTCTGACTAGGGAATATAATGGATAAGCTGTTCTTTATTAAAAAGAATCAATTTTTATAACAAGTCAAAGATTTCATCCTAGATTTCTTCTGTTTAGTGATAACGAGTCTCCGAAACAGATTACAATGTCATTAAGCAAAATATGGATGACGCCAAGGAACAAAAATTACATTGAAAAGTATAAATGGCTCGCCATAAATGTCTTGCTTAAAACAATTGAATTTAAAAAATCCTTTTTAATTGCTTACTTGGTTTTCCTAGATAATCTTTTCACTCGACATATTTAGAAGTTTTTCGATGATTTTATTTGTTTACTTTACGGAAACTTGAGTATCATCATTTGCATTGCTTTGTTTGCTACATATTTTTGAATCAGAAATTATAAATCTTGTTTTGAAAGATTCAAAAATAGGACGCATCAGAAAACCTTCATGTTCTTCAGCAGCAATAAATCAAAGACTTTGTTTCGATTTTGTGTCGTGAAGAAACTGGAGTTTTTTTTCGTGTTCGCCGTTTGCTGCTTTCATTTATGTGTCTTTCTCAAATAGTAAATATATTTCTCTTGACTGAGCATATCATTTAAAATTACATACAAACAAACCAAACGATGGACTTTGCCATTTTGTTAGGATCGAACATTGAATTTACGAAGAAAAAATATAAATTGCGATTTTGTAAAAAAAACCCATGCATATTTTTGCCAAACAAATTCCTTAGACATCGGTTTTTAGAAGTTTAGAATCGAATTTTCTTTTTAAATTTCAATGTGCAAAGTGCAAAAATTTACATGTATATGCTAAAATAGCAGTAAAATGATAGTAATGATTCCATTAGCATAATTTGCGATGTTTTCAATGTTATATCTGAATTTTTGAATCCGTATCCATAATGATGATTTCTTTCAAATCTTTCTGAATTTACAAATTTCCGTTCTGTTTCAATCCATAATTAGTTAGCAAACGAATTCTAGCGACTTCTTAAATATCCCATACACCTATTTTGTATACGCTTTGCATATTTTTTGGCGAAAGATCTGAATGCTATCTGATTCAGTTGCAAATTGGACTGCTCCAAGGAACAAATTTAATTATCTTCAACAGCGTCACGATTTCATGTTTTCATTAAATTCATTAGACTCAAGATTATGAATCACTGCAATTCCTGTTTTTTGCCGATAAGCATCTACGGAGATCACTTAAAGAAGGAAGGGGTGGGATAAAGAGATAACAAAGCAATCGCATCATTTCATTTTAAGCTATTCAATAACACGTGACTGTATTACTCGAAATAGCTCTCATGTCATGTTAATTGTATGTAAAAATTCTACTCCAATCGATATTTACTGTTACTACACATACATATGCCCACAAACGCATATAATTGCTAGTAACTGATTACGCCATTGTTAGTTTTGTCATACAGTACAATCAATAAATGGGCTGAGCAAGCAATAAACAGATGCAAGAAAATCATTTATTATTATATTTAAACTTTAAATAACCAAATTTAATTACATATCCATGCATACTTTGTTATTGGAATATTAAAATATCGAACAAAAAAAAATATTAATAAAAACGTATTTTGCAGTATCTAATCATAATCATAATTGCTTACTTACAATTAAATTGAGTTCTAAAGTGCTTGTCGAATTTCCTGATTAATTCGTTTGAATAATTATCTAAGACAATAGATTGCAAAGTTATTTGAACAATTTGCTTTAACACTTACAACAACCTATTTTTTAAATTATTAAAAGAAGAGTAACCGTATTATTAACAATATCATCACATATACATAAACCTAAATTAGCAGTTACATTTCCATAAGGACCAAAACAGATCTCGATCTCTCCTGCTGCCGCCACCCTCAGCCTCTCTCTTTTTGATTCGGCATTTTCCTTCCAAATCTGTAAAAAGCGTTGCTCATTCTTCTGTGGAATGAAACTAACATACGTAGCAACTATGGCAACGACAAAACATGTAGCACTCAAAAGAAACGCTGCTAGTGATATAACAAAGCTGGAATGCATTGTCAACGTAATAAAGCAAGCGCAAGCTCCTAAAAGTACTCCAAAGAAGACTAATGTTGTGCAAGGGAGATTTCCAAAATTAACAGCAATTGTAAAAAGAATCCTTGCAGTGTTATAGGCAGTGCAACATTTACGAAACTCTGCATGATTTATCATATCGCCGAACTTAAAGCATAATATGGCTTCAGAATATATTTCCCTTGTGAAGTATGCCATTCCTTCGAGAAATGTCAAATATATTGTGATCATTGACATTGCACTCCATCCACCATATGCAGTTACTAACGCATACAAAACTGATGCTGTAAGCTTGACTACCAAACTTGTTCCAAATATCCCTTGTATGGCACCATAATCTATACCAAATGGCTGAAGAAACCTAGAGAGTATACCAGCGCAATGTGTAATTCCAAGCACATAAACTATTCCCAGTTTTAGTAGAGCAATATAATCAAGCGATTGAATATTTCCACCACGCATCTTGCTCTGATTGGCTATGATTTGTATTTCCTTTTTGTTGGTCTCTAAAATAGAAGGTAAGATTAGGTATACCGAATAACAGCAAAATACGGTACCGGTCCTCACGGCTTCTAGTAAGTTGTGGGCAGTATAGGTTTCCCAGTGGATATGCAACCAAAGCAAGTGGTGTGACGAATATAACAATACAAAGTATATAACTATGTTGTAAATTAGTCGAAACAACTTTTGAGACATTTTATTGTAGAGTGGATTGTCGATAAACCTTTCAGCATTTGTATCTGATGCGTAAGGAAGAACTAAAAAGTTTTCGAAGAATTTGTGCAGATGAAAAGTTGCATACGAGAAAGCCATTGTGGAGTTGCTGATTGTTTTGTTTGAAGTTCCGATGAAAATATAACAAATTACAGTTTGTCGCACAAGAAATTGTTGACTGGTTAAATTTTGAGACACAAATCAACCGCTCTTATAAAAGTAAGATTTCTTACTGCAAAATATCTAGTGCGTTTGGTTTCTTTTAGTAGACAACAAAATGTTTTATGTCACATTGAAAGAAAAGATTTCAAACTAGACAGAAACATTTTTGGAGGCACAAATACTGTTCACCTGGTTTTCAACTTTTTTTCCTAATTTAGCAGATTTAACTTGCTACATGGGGAATAAGGGAGTTGAGCAAGTTGTCATAATAGATTGTTTGTTCAAGAAATTTAAATTCAAGTTTGAAATTGAGTCAAGTTTCAAAATTAGATTCTTGAACTTGACTACGATCTGCAGAAAAATAAGTCTGAAGTGGAATTATTTATTTTGGGTTTTAAATATTTTGACACTGTTCTAAGGTATTGAAGGATATTTTAAAGTTTTTTTAAAACGAGTAACTTTGATCCCTGGATGTAAAACAGTGAAATATACATAACGAAACTAACTCTGTGAAACAATGCTTGCAATTTGTTTCCTTTTGCCACAGCAACTCCTGTCTCCTACGCATAAAGCTTCAACGACGTTTATAAAAAAAGCTCTAAAAACGAGTGTATGGATTTCTCCAAATGAGTTTTATTTTAGGATTTCAAACAAGATTTATTTATTAGATAAGCAGCTCTTTATTAAAAACAATCAATTTTTCAATAAGTCAAAGATTTTATTATAGATTTTTTTGTTAATAACGAGTTTTCTAGTCGAATAAAATGGTATTAAGTAAAATATATCGCCAAAGCCATAAAAAATTTCATTAAAAACTATCTACAGCTCGCCATAAAATAATTGCTTAAAATTGAATTTTGAAATGTTTTTTTTGAATTACTTAATTAGTTTTCAAAGAATATTTATTAACTCGATATAATTAGATGTTTTTCGAGAAATTTTATTTTACACTTTACTCAAGATTGAGTTTGAATGTTTGCTTGCTTTGTTAGCTACGTGTTTCTGATAGTGAGTTAGAAATAATGTATCTATTTAAAAAGTTGTTTGAATCACCCGTTACAAAAACATTTTTTGCAAACAAATTCATCCAGCAGCTATACATAAAAGACTTTGTCTCGATTTTGGGTATTGAAGAAAGTCGAATTATTTTTGCATGTTCGCCGTTTGCTGCTTTCATGTATTTACGTCTGTATATCTAGTATACATCTTTCTTTTGAATGAGTGCATAATTTAAAACAACATGCAAAAAAGACTTTAAGCATTAGCCATCTAATTAGGATATAACATAAAATTTTGGAATTGGGCAAAGAGAATTATTAAAAATCTGATTAAGGATAAATCAAAGCAAGCTGTTGCCATAAAAATTTCCGAAATTTCATAAAAATTTGATACTCGTAGGAAAGATGTTATTGAACGAAATTTGTAAAAAAAATTATGATGAAGTCATTATTTATATGAATATAATATATTTCTGGTTACTCTATTGTGCAGTTTTTTTGGTTTGCATAATTTTACATGTGTAAATGATCTAGGTCTATCCGAGCACGACAGAATGATAGTTTCAATTATTTCGATAAGAATGACTGACATTGGAAGAGAAGCGGAAACATTAGGTCAATTTTTTAAAGTACTGTGTAAATTCATGCTGCTATCGACTTTGCGGATGTCTATAAAGTCTTTCAAAAAGCAAGTGAATTGATTTTCTTGTGCAAAAATCATTTTAATGAACATATGGCATTTCTTTATAGCAAACAATAGATTTCTATAATTGATACAAAAAATAAGGATTGAATTTTATAATTAGTTTTCAATGTGCAAAAATTCATCTAAATATTCATGCTATATTAGTGACGAACTGATAAAAATGATTTTATCAGTGTTTGAATGATAATTTGCCTCCAAAATTCTAAATATGGTTAATGATAAAAACTAGCTTAAAATCGTAAAAAAAATTATGTTCTCAATGTTATATTTGCATTTCAGTCAATCAATAATTAAGAGATAATTCAGGAAATGGCTTTATCAATAAATATCAACCATGACAAAAAATGCTTTGTGTATTATTTGTCTAGTTACACATCATTAAACAGACTATTATTGGGATAAAGACTCAATAAAAAGTTGATGTCGGTAACACAATTTTCTAACCGAAGAACACACTAATAGAAAGCTAAATCAGGAAAAACTTTTTGTTTTATTTCCTTATTTTTAGCTGCGAATCCAAAATTAATATCATAAACGCTTTGTTACACATTCGTTTTTTAATTCGCGTCCTTCATAACCCTTATTCAGTGTTGCATATATTGTTCTAAAACAAATTGTTAGCCTAGTTCGTTTGTTTTGTTCCGAAAAAACTTGTTTTGTTCCTGTTTTTGTTCCAGCTGGAACAATACAAAACTAACAACTTCAAAATTTCTGGAACAATGCGGAACAAACTTGCTATAAATTGCTGCAAACTGCGTCGTATTTTTTTGTGTGGGTAGCAAACTTATTGTCAGATAGGATAACATACTGTATTTTATTTCCTATTTAATACAATTTTATATAACTTATGCGCAAATCTAGCTAGCTTTCCTCGGTAAGGGATCCATATAAAATATTACATTTTAGAAACTACCTTAACCACTTCAAAAAGTGGTGCTACGTGCACATATTTCTGGTAGTTGACACATTCAGGCTGATTAAATATCACTTTGAAACTGGTATTTCCAAAACTTGGCTTACGTCTAGCTACAAAGCGAAAACTATTCGTTTCATGATATAACGATATGCACATACGTAGTTATTTTTTTATGTCTTGCCCAGACTTTGATAACGTTTATCTCAAAGACGATTTTGTTAATTAAGCTGATCTGCATATCCTCTGATAGATAAAGAAAGGGCCTTTTGAATGACGGGTTGCTCTTAGCAATAGGAATTTGCTGTGCAGAATTAGAGCTGGTAACATTACCGATCATGTTTTTCACTACTTGAGAAATTCAGCAAAAACGGGTGACGCTATATTTTCCGAAAGCTCATTCTTCGTACTTAATTTGAAATGAATTTTTTTAAATGGTGTGAATCTAGTGTCTGACCAATCAACTATTTATCGATGGTGTCGCTGATTTCGTAGTGATGATCTATCACTTGAAGGGAGGCCTTAATCTAGACGACCTGCAGACGCGACTGCACTTGCAAGATTTTGATCCTTGTGTATTGATAGCGGATTTGAGCTTTGCTGGCGGATTTTTTCTAGAAGGGTGCTACATTGACCAAACAAGCATATTCTGAAATCCTGAGTAAGCTAAAGGCAGCTTATATGGAAAAATATGGCCAAAGGAAATAAGATGATGGAGTTTTCATATTGCATGCAAATGTGCCCTGTCACATTCCGAAGATAGCCAAGAAGAAACTCTGGGTCACCAACGTGATCGAACTGTACGAACCTCTCTACAGACCCTTCCTTGACCCATATTACTGCGTTTTGTTCCTCAAATTGAAAAATTACTAGCATGGGAGGAGAAATTCCTCAGAAGAAAAGTCAAAAAAGACAAAAAAACATAAAAGATAAGTCTTGGACACAGAAACCCGGCATTCTTCTCCAGAGGCATCTAGACTCTTGAATAAATTTGGGAAATGTTTTTATGAGTTAGGGGACTATTATATAGAAAAAATCGATAAATTATGTCAAGTTGTTGTAAAATGAGAGCAGACCAAAGTCTGGGCACGACTTTAAAAAATAACTACGTATATGATATCTTCTGATAAGTCCTGAACCAGTGGAAATTGTAAATTTTAAATGCGTATAAAAATCATGATATAAAACATATGTATTATGCAAACTTAAATCACAATGGAAAACCGTATTTATGGAAGGCAGATATATATTGCTTATATTATGTACGGATATCGATCGACATACAAATTTTCTTTCAAAATCATGCCTCAGGTAAAAACTGGTAAAATATAAAAATACTTTTACTCCATATTAGTAAACAGTCATCACTTCACGTCGGTACTCGACACTTCTACTCCGTGATATGCTAGTTTTAGGCCACCAAAAGATACCTTGAAATTAAAAGTTCTTCAAAGAAGGAAAAATGTACGCAATGGAATAGTCCCTGTGGAGAATTTTTGCTTTCAAACATGCATACCTCCTCAATCTTCATAAAATTTTACACAAAATTTAAAAACTTCCCCTTTTCCCTAAAATATGTACATTATGAAAGAAAAGTTGACTAGTTTATTTACTTTTGATGAGTCTACACACACGATAGATCACACTGATTGTGAGCGCTTTACGCTTGTATTTCCCCTCCTTAAGAACATAATACTCGGTTAAATTAAATTAAAATATGATTTCTTTGAAATTAAAGTATTGAAATATTTCTTAGAGACATTTTATATCGTGTTCAATGATTTATGGCAAACTTTTCACCGCACGCTGAATCTTCATCCAATTTTTAGAATTGTATGGAAGGAACAAATAAGCAAGAGCAAATTAATATTGAAAAGAGAAATAGCTGTGACGTTTCTTTCCAAAAAGGATACAGAAAATGGGAATGAAATTTTGGAACAAGAGATTCGGACAGATGAATTTCCTAGACATGTAGTTGATAAGGTAATGATAACCCATGAGAACCTAAGTGATAAAATAGATTAACTGGATGCAGTGGAAACTGCGGATGTTGAGTCTATCAACGCATCATGTCTTTTTCCTTGTGTTGACGATTTTTTTGTAGTTTTCAGAAATAACCAAACATGTATTTTTGAATCCATTCAAAGATTGCCACAAAGAACTATTAGATTTTAAAAATCAATTAGATCGTAATTATGCTTAGCAGATTATTACGACATTGTCAAATCTATATGCTTTCTAATGCCAGAAAATAAAAAAATCATTTCATCTTTAATAAATCCGCTTACATCTCTTACAGAAAATTGTATTCTTAGAATTCCAAATATATGAGGAATAAAAACTTCGTAAGAAGATAATTTCTTTTGTTCTTATATATTTTTATCTTCTATCCAAGTCAATATTATTATAAGTATGTATTTTGTGTGCAATAAACCGACTAACAAACAGCAATATATGTGGAATTATTGTCTACATTAAGACTACAACTGGCTAAACTGATAAATCCGCATGTTTTTTCCTGGTTTTTATATTTATAAACATACTTTACTTTATTTTTATACCAACTAAGCTTAAGCTTAAAGAGTAAATTTCACGCATACATTCTTATATTTATCTAACCTTAGAAAATATAAAATTAATAATAAAAATAATTCTACTTAAGAAATGTTTGAACTTTTGCACAATGTCGCTTTTTGTTTTTACTCTATAAGTTCGTGCGAGTAAATATGCTGTAGAAAGTATTAGATGAATGGTTTTCAAAATATTTAGTACGAAATTCATCAGCTTCAAAAAACAATCATCACTGTAAACTTTACCAAATTCCAAAAGAAAAACGACACCCGCGACAATTAAAATAACTGAACAAATCCCAAGAAATGAAGTAATTCTTTTGTCCAACTTTAGTGGCATGACTGTCTCTTCAACTTCAAGGTTTTTCCCTTTTATTTGTTTCTTATGAGTTGAAATTAGGGATTCAAAGTGAAATTGGAAACCAGCTGGCCACATGATAAAGGAAAGTTTTTGACTGACCTTCAGTCTTAATCTGCCATACGACTCAATGTGATATTTTGTTTCAGCCATTGATGTCGTTACAATCCTACAATTCGGTTTGAGTGGTAAAACCATTCTATGTGCAGATTCCTCATAAATAATATCAGTGTAGTCCACCCTATCACCTATACGACAATACAGTGCTTTCTCTGATGTATCTCCTTTGAATCCCACACTTTTCAAATATTTTAAAAATTCCTGATAATCATCTGGTTCATCCTTCACAAAATTAGTAAACTCAATAGGACAATCACGTGTGCGTACTTTGTATCCAGCTTCTAAAAGCTCCAGATATGAATTCATAGCGTGGGGTATAGGAGGTGCAATCATTTTCTCAGCCATGTCATATTGGTAGAAAAATGCTAAATGATAAAATACAAAAACATACAATATTTGAATTGGGAAGGATCTCTTTGTCCCTTGCAGAAACATGATGGAGACAGCTTCCAGCATATTCTGCAGCTTTTTAGCATTCCGCTTGTACATTTCCCTTAGCTTCAAATAAAGAACATAGAGCGTGATAGCTGAGGTCAAACAAGCCCACGTGAAAATGTCAAGAGGCGAAGTCAAACAGTCGGTAACACTGAGAATATTGTAAGTAAATATTTTTGTGCAATATCCAATTTTATAAGCTTCCACTATACCTTCAGTAAATTCCCAAAGCCCTATCCACTGATGAGTGGCATAACTTCCAAAATTTTGTCCTCTTACTTCTATCGAGCCAAGTACAAGTCTACGTCGTTCAGCTTTATATATTTCTAGATCGTAATTTGTTATAAGTGATAAATTCAGAGATTTTGCTGTTTCCCAAAAAAGTATTACGAAAATGTTGTCACATTCAATGAGTTTTTGTTGAATCCATTTCCTTGCCGACATATGGTCAGCGGATTTTAAAGCATGTTCTGCATCGCACTTTGTAAATCCTCCAAAACTACCTGCTAGAATTGGTCGTCTGTTTTGCTTCCAGCGGCTTTTCTCTCGGCTTTCGTGAAATATTTTTAGAAGATGATCTGTCATTTTTTGATTAAATACAGAATGATCCTTGAATATCCCAATCTCAACATTTAGGTTACCACTTGCCAAATAAATGTTAAAATTGTAGTTGGATTCTGGTGATTCTCTTAAAAACAAAACAGGAAAGGGTGAATGTTGTCCAAATTTGTGGATACTTTTTTCATCGATTTTAGTTACAACAAGTAAAACCGAATCTTTTTTTCGATGAAATGGGAAATGTTTGTTGGCCGCCACCATTTTGAAAAATTGACCCCAATTAAAGTATTTTAGTACATCCTGCTTATATACCTTTGTAAGAACAACTTGGCAGGTTTGGTGGCCGTGCAAACGTTGAAATATTAGAGGACGTGTTTTATAAAACATCTGATATTTTTCGGGATGTGTGATTTGAGTATCTGTAAGCACGAATAATATCCGCCTATCAGGGAAACTTAGACTGGATTGTACTGCCAGATTGTCAAATTCAGCATTTCTATTTGTATGATTTTTGTGGTTATGAGCAACATAAAGCAAACAATATTCATAACGATTCCAATCAAGGTTATGTAATAAGTTTTTAATGTTAACGGAAGAATAACTATGAGTGCTTCCAAAAATAAGTGTAATTAGTTGAACTAGGAATGTTTTCATTTTAAGTGAAAAGTAGTGAAACCTTGGAAATATGTGGAGAATACTTCTATTTAAACTTTCAAATATTTGAACACTAAGCGTTCTAGTAAAATAAAGTGACTACGTCGTATTTTTTGTGTGGGTAGCAAAGTTATTGGAAAAAAGGACGAAATACTTTATATTGTCTTTATTATTTCATATAAGTTTACGTAATGTATGCGCTAGTCTAGCAAGCTTTCTCTGTAACCGATCAATAAAAAATATTACATTTGATAAACTACCTTACCGACATTAAAATATGTGGTATTACGTAATTATATTTCTGGCCGTTGACACCTTTAGGCTGATTAAATATCACTTTGCGACTGATATTTCCAATAGTTGGCTTACGTTGAGTTATAAAGCAAAAACTATATAGAAAATAATGTTATGATATGTAAGTGTCCAGTCAGTTCTGAACTAATGTTCTTATCATCTAACTACCAAGTTGTGTATGTGCACCTTAATTTAAGTTTATGTATTTTGAAGCATGGCTAACCTTTCTCCACCCAAAACATTTCCTTTTCGGTATTTCTGCCAGATCGTAGTTTTCACAGCTCACATTTTTAAGTGACGAGTTGAATTCGCAGTTCTCACATCTAATCAGGTAATGATGCCCACATCAAAATAGATATACTGACCTGTTGCACTAGCATGGTTTTTCAAGGAAAAGCAGTGAGATGAATGGATTGAGCATGAAATTCACCAAAAGGTATTCATAACGATAGATGAAAAAGTGTCTTAACATTTTATTTCAAAGGCGTTTTCCACTTAATCACATTCTTGCTAATTATTATTTATTTATTTTATAAACCAAATTTAATGACTTAATTTACAATCTTGTCCCATATTCTAATGACGCAGTTGCAATACAATTATTATGTAAGTTGTCACAATGCCGATAGTCTGCAATTTTTTTAAAATGTCAGAAATATTAATTAAAACTTATTCCCAAATTGTCAGATTTGCATATATTTTGATTAACTTAAAAAAAGAAGAATTTTTTTCCTTACCGATCGAATGAATCCTTGGGTGATTGTGAAAAGTGAAGAAGATATTCCAATATTGTCAGCATTCATTTCATAATATAGAAGCAAAAGATGAACGCGTTTACCAGCATGCACTTTATTAGATAAGTTATTTCCCAAAGCGTGATGACGACATTCAATATAATTGTTTGTGGATTCCACAGCCTTCAAAAAACACAAAATATTTTGTTTACACCTTAAAGTCTAATCAAGAAATTAAAAAAAATATTCCTTCAAGTTTTCTACATACCTGGGCATTCGCCCTCATGGCTAGATACAACGAGAAAGATACTAACAACTGATAGAAATACACTAACAAATTGTTAAGATGATCATTAGATGACGCATTTAGTGCAGTTGGCAAATAAGTATAGAACGTCAAGCAAAGCACATAATAGCTAATAATTGCTTTCCCAAA
>JAQIXW010003332.1:0-13361 GCA_034700685.1 Willowsia buskii | reverse complement strand
TTTGAGGACAAGATCATTCGTACGCGATGTTTTTAATACATATATGTATTATAATATATGTATTCAGCCCGAACCGTTCAAAGTGTGTATTTACTTTTTTATGGAGGAAAGTTGGTATCAGTTTTAAACTGGGGGCTGCAAGCAGAACAAAAGCTTAGACCAAATGGAACTCAAGAACCCTCAATAAAAAACTTTTGGTCCATTCTGTGCTTAGAAATTGGAAAGTTGTTCAATGCAGAAAGCATCGATAAAGATATTGTTGGTCTTGGTGTAGCCTACGGTTTTATTTCAGTTGTATATGTCCAAATATTTATACCTGTGGGTCTAGTGCTTGAAAATATTGATCCAATTTATGTAATTATTCGAGCAATGGCAGAAGTGGGTATTTTTTCGAAATCATTTTTAGAATTTAAAGTAGTTTTTGGATTGTTTAGATGTTTAGTTTTTTCGTATACAACGTTATGCGCACTTAAGTACATGACAACTTTTTCTCACTTAATATCGGGCTATGCACACGTCGGAATTTTTATTGTGTATCATCTGCTTGAAATGGAAGTCAGTTACTATCAAATAAAATTGTATACAAAATTTCAGATATCTATGAATTATTTCATTGACGCATTTCTGAAACAAATTTGTGCTGGATTTTTGAGTCAAATGTTTTTTGCAATTTTATTAGCTATTAATCTTTGTGTATTCGGATGGATTTTCTTAGCTCCTGAGGTTTATCTGATGGTTTTGGGAGCCACATTATTGTGTGCAGTTACGACGGCGTTTGTTTTGGGAATTTTGAGTTTCTTTTTGAGACGACAACTATGGTTTTGGAAAAGTGGAACAGTCAGTTGCACGAGACGGTGCAACCTAAACGCTTGAGAAGAGTGCTTAGGTCTATGAGACCGATTGCTTTACCGGTAGGGGATATTGGTATTGTGGATAGGGATATTAAAACTAATTATTTTAGTTGCTTGATAGATAATGTTGTAAATACGTTGATTGTATATAAAGACCTATTTTTATGAATAAATACTGAGTTTTCAATTCTCGCATGATATTTACACTGTGATTCTAATTCTATTCCAATTCGTAATTAAATTTATATAACTAACGCGATATTACAAAAGTGGAAGTCATATTTAAGAAATATTGGAGTGTTATAAAACTAAGAGAAAGCTACCAGTAATAAATGCGCTACTACTGTTTAATAAAAAATAAATGTATTGCTTTTCCTGATGTGTAGTCTGATAACAATAACCAATTTAAGAAATCTTCGTTCGATCAGCACTTGATGGTATTTTTCCATTACTTTATCCTAGGCAAGCTGCAATGCCATAAAATATTTTTATAAGCGTTTTTTGCTAAAAAAAACTACGAAAAATTTTAAGCCTACGAAGCTTTTAAGTAGTACATAGATAAAATATATTTTGAGTAGAATTATCCGAAATGTGTCAACTTTGAAAGTTTGAAATGTCAAATTTTACAGCAATCATCACTTTTATTTCAAATGTTTTGGTCGACGGGTCTGTTGACTTACCTATAATTACCTCCCTTATAATTTACCTTTGTTCAGAGAATCACAAAAGGCGTTTTCAGTATTCGAGGAAAACACGTCTGTGAAGACATTACTTGTCATTTTATGTAGGCGTGGGATAACGTAATAGTTTGCTTAAGAGTCCATGTAAAATTTAATACGTAAAATTTAAAATCCACACGTGCGTGTACGTATCTTCATAATTAAGTGTTGTATAAATAAAAAATAATGATATAGGTTCAAAATGTCATATATGCCCTCAGTTTGAAGACTTCCGTAATTTTCAGTAGTAACTACATATTTGAAATGTATTACTATTCACAACGCTTGTGAAAGCAAGGAGAACAAGCAAATTGTAGCACATTAACTTTAGTGATTTTTTAGATTATCTAAGATCCAGATAATCTGCTGCCGATAAGCTATTTTTTGGATATCTAACGAGTGTTTTGCGTAATAAGTGAGTTTAATTACATTGTATATACACTTATTTAAAATTGCTAGATTTTATCACTTGCAAATAAATTCGCTTATGCTTAGCAATAGGTCTGTTATTTTTATTTCAAAATAGTTAAAATATCTACATGACAAATGCGTGGTCGACAACAATGCTATGGGAAATGCTCAACCTCAACCCCAGAAAACTTTAGTTATGTTTCGCAATAAATTACTTGAGCCAAGGATTATTCAATTTTACGAGTACGTTTTTCTTGTATATTCAACCCGATGGAAAAATACATACACAAGGAACGTCTTAAAGTCTTGGTTTAGTTTTGCTCTGTTTCAGTGTGTCGTTTGTGTGGGAAGTTTAAGAATCTCATGCCATTTAAAGTCAAGTGGTCTCTTCACATTAAAGACGAAAACCAAGGACACAATGCTGCTTTCTGAAAATTTTCTACAGATAATCACTCAAGCAAACCAAATAGCTCCATTAATTGTGGGAAAGCTATTTACACTACAAAAAACAACAAATTCTGTAGGATTAGTGACATCAGGACACGCAAGATATGGTTTTATTGCGAGATGGGCACTGATGATGTGTATTGGGGCAACGATAGTTTACAGAATAGTTGACATGAAAACAAATTCCAATAGAAATACAGATCCGAATGTTGTCTGGATACAAACCAATTTATGTATGATGATGTTAACCATTTGTATATTGATTGGTGAGCGATACAGAGCCCGAGGTCTGTATCCTGAAGACTATACAATCTTCCTAAATGGTGCTCTACACTTTGAGCGCAAAGTTGCTGAAGGTTTGTAAATATTTGTATAAATCATTCAATTTATCAGAAATACTTATAACGTTTCTTTTATTCAATAGGAATTTACATTAAGAAAACGGTGAGAGCAAAAATGGCCAAACTGGCTTTGCAAATATCAAAATGGTTTTGTCAATTGGCTTTTCATGTTTCAATTGCTGTCGCTTGTACAATTCAGCCAACTTTACCGTTCAATGCAACTTTGATATTTGATCATATTCTATTTCATGGGAATGAAGTTTTCAAGGCTCTTCGAATATGCTTTACATTCGTTGCCAATTTCATAGTTTGGAATATGATGGCAATACAAGGATACTGTCTCATTGTTGACGTACTTGTAGGAGCAATGTGTGTTACATTTTGTCAAAAAGTTGTAAACAGGTATTAAAGCTATTAAAAATCTAAACTTTGATAAAAATTACCCAAAAATTAATTCAAAAATAAAATATTCACTTCCTTATGTAAATTTTATTATTTATAGTCGTATGTCAACCTTAATTGAGCGCACTGCTTATCCATCACAAAACAGTATGCAAAATGGATATGCTGAAATGTGTCAAGAAATGCGGATTTATCGCTCGTTTCAAATTGTTGTAACACTTTGCAATTTGTCACTTCGAACCATTATGCCTACACTTCTGGTGTCTTGTGGAGTTGGTCAGATTGTGTCTGCCATTGTTTTAATTAAACTTGGTGGCTCTTCTTATATCTCACTACCGTTGTGGGTGTTTCTGATGACGAGTATTTGGCAAGATGCTTTAATATTTCTGGTAGTTTATGGATTTGCTGGAGATTTTTATCAGGATTCGGAAAAGGGAATGAAAAATTTGAAACGGGAAGTTAAAGATAGACTTGGAAACAAGTTCCAGCGTCGATATTTTGAAAGGTTTTTTATGTCATGTCAAGTATCAAAACTTCGACTCGGTTTCTCTAATTATATTGAGAAGACAACGCCCCTTGTATTTCAAAAGTTTTGTGTGGATAGAGTAATTGATTTATTGTTAGTGAGGAAGTAAGTGAACATTAGAAAGTTGTACATAAAACTAGCAATTATATCACAATAAATACTTTATATTGAAAAATGATATCCAATTCAAAGCACATAGTCTATCTGTCAAAGAGCTATATGCGTACACGAAAGCATTTATCAATACAGACATGATGATGATCGTATGATGAATACATGCTGCACAACCCCTTTTGAATTCATTTTGCTATTCAAATTTCTGGGAACTACTTGCATTTTATTCGTATATTTTAAAATTTCGTAATTTGGTAAGTTGCTAATAACATGCAAGGTAATTATAGAGAAAATTTTCAAACGCGACTGCTAGGAATATTAGTGCTTAAAAATGATGTTTCCGGTAGGAATAGGGGTCATGAAAACTAAATATTTGGAACTTATAATCAGCTAACATATATGTACATATATTTGATATACTATTATATTTTCAGATACTTAGTACGCCAGTACGAAAGCCCTTCAAATCGAGGAGTTCCTTAGAGGAAGACATTGAAATATTTTAAAACGAAGCAACTTCCTGGTTCTAGCAAATCCGAACAAATAGCAGTTGGATTTAACCGATTTTACAAAATGAACTTATTTTGTTTAATAATAGATGAAGACCAGAATTTTATTTAAGGCTTAGGGCCACAAAAAAGTGCAAATCGTGGAATTTTTTATTTTTTAATTTATTAGGGTTTGGAAATATTTATGAGTTGTTTTATTAAAATGAAATCTCACTTTTACCCTGTATACTCTGCAAATAAACTAGAGGAACAAATATGCAAATGTTGGCTACCTCTACCTTTAACGTGGAATCAAAAGACTTTGAAGTGGCAATTTATTCTGTCAAATGTAGAAGCATACCTTTTGTCAACTATTTCCCTAAAACTTGCTTTATCTGTTCTATTGTACTACAGCGCATATATTTGCGTAAGTAATCCTCAAGTGGTAAGTTTATCAGGAGGCTTAGTGTTTACTGTAGAACTTGGGTGCGTTGGAACTATAGTTTTATTTTCTACTGGTTCCGATTTTTTAGCTTGTTTTGATGGTAAAGAACTATTATTGATTATTAATTGGTGTTACAGTAAGGATACGTGGATTCGCCGTTATGGTAAGTTACTTTGCACTTCAAATCAAACGTTTATGCTCATTCCTACCAACAAATTAAAATAAAATGCGCTTATATAAACTTCCTGTATTTTTCACTAGAACGAACAGACTTCACAAAAATATTGGCTTGGCTTCAAAAGGTTTAGTTCATCTCTCTTTAAGTGGATTCTTCTTGTTCTCTGTTGCATATGTATATGCTGACCTAGATCCGTTCTACATACTTATTAAATATCATAGACCAAATTCTGGATTATGGAAGATGATAAGATACATATTAGTAATTTACTTGGCTCAAGTAATACATATAAGCGTACGAAAAGTAACACTGGTTGGTGTAACATCAGCATTGTATAGAATTGAAATGCTAAGAATGCTTGGAAAACATAGTCCTGGTCGAGAATCCTTAAATTATTACAAGGAGCACATTATTGTTCAGAAAACTGCGTACAATTTCGAGCGCAAACTTACAACATTTGGATTTACAGGTATATTTGTAATAATTATAACTATTGTTTCAAGTCTTGTGCTAGGAATTAAACAGAACATTAAAATGTTAGCACTTACAGCAGGACTACTATTGTTAGGTGCAGGGATTATATTACATTTATTCTTCATAATCGGATGTTCGTTTTTTTGTTGTTCAGAAAACATTTTAAGAAGGTGGAAGAAAAAGAATTCTGAGTTAAAAAATTCTGACTCGCCTTATATTCGTAGAGTTCTTGAAAGCTTGCAAGTCATAAGTGTACCTATTGGATATATCAGTGAGGTAGACATAAATATGAAGATCAACTATTTGAAAAATTACATCAATAGTACATTCTATATTAGCGTCTAAAAGACTTACGGAAATATATTTCGCATGAACAAACATCAAGGGAGTTCTCACTTCTTAGAATTTTAATTGTTTACCATAGTACATGTATCTTATGCAACTATAATTATTCTCTTTTGCCATGCCAGTACTTCTGTTTTAAAGAAAACGTAATTAAATATACGAATCAACTATTAATTATGTAGGTTTGTAATGTATAGTTTTAATACTGGGCTGCAATAAAAATTGTTATTCTTGACTTCTGAATATTAAAAGCAACGGAATAATACTTGTTTACAATAAAAACACGAAAACATTCGCACATCTTGATAATATTTTCTAAGTTCCATAACTATAAATATTAAAGCTTTCTGCAAAACCTTGCACAGAACTATGTGTTACGCTGTATTAATTGAGCTGCTATCGATCTCATTTAATTTTGCAAAGGACGTTCGAATTTCAAGAGACATGGAAATTTTGTGAAATATTTTGAAGTTTTATAGTAAGCACAATACATCTGACGTCTTTGGGATTATGAGCACATAAACTTCATTCGTTATTAACATTTTGCAGAAAACCCGTTCTGTGCTGTTTTACTTCTCGTAAACCTTTTCGTAGAACGTTTGAAGCTCTTTCCGTGTATTTGAAATTTGTCAGGTTCAAAAAATGCTTATCTCAGAAAACTTTATTGAGATAATTGTTGAAGCAAATTCTATCTTCCCGCGCATGGTAGGTCGTATTTTTAAATACGACAAATTCTATCAAACTGTACAAGTAGAATCATCATACGGCGTAAAACGTCATTTTATAAGGAGATGGATGCTAATGATGGTCGCAACATTTGCGATGATATACCGCATCCTGGCCATCAAACTGAGAGAGAAGCAGAGTCACAACAAACAGCACACTTTTACAGAAATCAATTTGTGTGTTATGATGCTCATTATGTGCATTCTCGGTGGAGAGAGATATAGACATAGAGGAAAATATCCGGAAGAGTTTACAAATTTTTTGAATGCTGCCATACATATGGAGCTAACCTACACAAAAGGTAAATTCTAACAAAAATATTAAAATATTTTAAAAGCGATTAATATTTAATAATGGCAATAATTTCACAGGATTTGAAGTCAAGCGAACAAATACGACTAAGCTCTTAAAGTATTTTTGCCACATGACCAAATTCTTTTGCAAATGGATCTTCCCAGTTACCATGACAATTGCTTGCACAATCAAGCCAAATTTGCCATTTAATGCGGCATGGATTATTGACCATTTTATAGCTGAAACTCAGGAACAAACTACAAACATAAGGATTCTTCGTATCATTCATTCGATTATTGTAAATCATGTTATATGGAACATGATATCTATTCAAGGATACTGTCTAATAACAGATATCTTTATTGGTGCATTGACGCTGTTGCACTTCCAAAAATTGATTTACAGGTTTGATTGATTGAGCAAATTTAAATGCAAATTAAAACGTTTATTCTATTTTTATAATATTGCTTAATTTTTTTGTAGAAGGATGTCATCTCTAATAGTAGAGATTGGTTTGGAGTGTAATAATGTGAAGTACAAAAGCCAAAGGGTGACAGAATCCATCAATAAAGAGATGGTAATCTATCGGTCATTTCAAGTACTGGTAATATTTTGCAATCGGTCCTTAAGAACCATTCTTGCGTTGATGGTGCTGAGCTGTGGTTGGTCGCAGATTTTCTCGGCAGTAATTTTAATCAAGATGTCTGACTCGCCTTTGGTTCCTTTACCATTAAAACTCTTCTTTGCTACGGCAGTCTTCGAAACATTTCTGATTTTCCTGATAGTTTATGGACTTGCAGGTCAGTTCTACCAAGATTCTATACACACATTGAAATCGTTAAAACAAGAAGTAAGAGATAAAATTAGGAATAAGTTTTATCAGCAGCATTTCGAGAGGTTTATTCGATCTTGTAAAGTCTCTAGCATTCAACTGGGACTATCAAACTTTATTGAGAAAACAACTCCTCCAGTAATACAAATGTTTTGTGTGGATAGAGTAATTGATTTATTGCTAGTTAGAAAATAAACCGTAATAACTGTTAACTGTTAGATAACTGTAAAATAACTGTTAGAAAAACAATCATAAAGTTTAAGCACGCTGTCACCATTGTCATAATTTTTACTAGACCTGCCAACGACAGTTCTCCTGCAAAAACCAATGAGCATTAAAAAGCAGGAACAAGCACAAACCTTTGGAACTCATTTAGAATTTCGAGCGGTAATTGCATGTGTCTGAAAACACCTGCTCTTTCGTAAATATAGATTCCCTTTCTCTTCAAATTACTTTCACAGCATAGTTTTCTAAACCCGTAATTAAATGAATTATAGATATTGTTTAATCATAAGCAGTTAAAAATTACGCTTTTAATTTTAACAAAAAAACTTTATATCAACTTAAATTACTACATTGTGCATTTGTTGCAAGAAACGTTGAAATTTATTTTGGAGGTTTACCTCTGATATTCTTTTGAACTTGAATGATATTGCGCGCCTTAATTAAATTTATTCTTAAAAGCCCAACTCTTTTATTAAAAATTAAACTACTGCTTTCATTTTAAAATGTTACATACTTCGATAGATGCTCACAAAAAACTTCGCTATCAATAAAACTTTTAAATTATATCAACCACAAAATAAATAATAATTCTTACTCTAGCAAAATAAACCTTTTTATCTGTATAATAAATCTGTTTTACGAAAGATTAACACAAAACATTTTCCATAGATACATAAATACTTCAGTAAACACTATTAAGCAAGATTTTTAATTTTTCGTGAACTTATTGAGCAGCGTTCCTGGAGCCCAGTCGAATCCTAAGTCAACCTCTTGCTGTTATCCCTTTGATTGCCACAAGGTAGTAAGATTCAGACGCCGACTTTCATCCTGTACAATATATATATATGTAGTTAATGTCATATTTATCCAATCAATCCTCAATTTGCAAAATGCACTGTAAAACTTACCGAGAAATTATCATCGTAATTAAAATATTTCAATTTTGACATTTTTAAGAATCCCAAAGTCAATGCCAGCTCGGAAATCACTGGTTCTCTTGACCTCGTTCTTAAATTCTTCCTTGAGAAAATCCTGAGGTCGAAATGGGTCAATTCTGAAACGAAATAAATAAATAAATATCAAAAATAATTAATATTGCAACAGGTCAACACACTGTAGTAAGGGCATTCTCTGTACAAAAAAAATTATTAAAATGTCTACCTAGCAAATTGCGAATTCCCTGGCAACCCTCCTTCTCGAGATCCACCTCCCCCCACGAATTACGATTGTGCCTGAGTCTTCTCACCATTTGAATTGGAAGTCCAGTGAAAAGCGAGTCCCACGAGGTCATTCTGTTCCCACTATTCGCAATATTCCCCGCATCTGGATCCACTTCAATTCTCAGTTTGACCAACTGCTTCATTTCCCCAAACAGATATTCCAGTGCAGCCATCTCCATCGCGGGCAAGAAAACAGTCAACTTAGTCATATTTTTAAATGCTCTTTGAATAATTTGAAATATCTCCAAATCTGTTTTCTTCGGTCTCCACAACTTGACCAGCAAATTGTTCACTTTTGGAAAGGTATGATACTCTCTCCAGTTTTGGAACACTTGCTCGTCATGATAGTAGACCTTCATTGATTCCAACTTTGGGAGCCAACTTTCCAGCGAATCATTTTTCTCTTCTGATTCCAGCTCAATATCGATTCCGTCAAGGTGAAGATCTTTCAGATTTTCCATAACTGGCAGCGTCACAGTTGAAGGTGTCCCCCGGAAGTCGAGTAAAGCGAGGGAGACAAGTGTCGATTTCAACTTGTCCAGCAGCTGGAACACCAGTCCATTTGGAACATTTGGAATGTCTGTCACATCCAACGATAGTGAGCTCAGGACCGGAAGTGGGTCTCGCAAAAGCAGTCCCTCGACTACTGCTCGGGTGTGATTTGAGCTCAACTCCAATTTTTGAAGGGTGGAGGGAAGACTGAGGTACTTAAGCGTTGGAGACTCTGGGGGATAGGTACCCCTCAAGGTGAACTGGAAAAGAGGAGACTCCACTCCATTCAGAAATGCTTGGATGAGGTTTGTGAAATTAATCATATTTTTCCACAGTTTCCCATTAAATTCTTCGAAAACGAAGATGGTGACATTTAGTTGGGTTAAAAGCGGAAATGAGGTTTTCGGCAGGATGGCAATTAGTTGGGGCTCTTCTTCTGCCAAGGTGAGTTCCACTTGGAGGAGTCCTCCAGTGCAGGGGTGGGTCCAGAAGCGGAGAAAACTGAGGAAGTTCTCCTCCACAAGAAAACAGGCTTCTATTTTCACAGAGAATTGAGGAACTTCTCTGCCAAATTTTGAAATCCCAGTGGTCACAGTATCTATAAATCTATCTAAAGCCTTACCGTTTCTTTTCACATATTCACTTCCGGTTGTGGAGTTTGTTTTGCTTAGTTCTATTTTAAATAATGGCTCATTCCACTGCTTGAGAATTTTTGTGGTGGAATGGAGCCAGGTGGATTTTACTAGTCGCAAATTTTGGAGGGTAGGTCTGCACACTTTATTCTCATTTTTAATTGCTTGCTCCAGAATTATTTCCAAAATCTGTGGGAAATAGTAAAATAACCGGATTTGTATATTAAGAGCTCTGCTGTTACTTGAAAATTATTAAGTAATTCAACAAAACCTGGAACTTATTTAAATTTCAGTAGGAGACTTACACTGTCATTGGTGAAGACTTGGTTCATCAAATCTGAGAGATTGGCCATCACTTCCGGTTGAACGATTTGTCTGATGGTTTTAGGAAATTTGAGAGGCTGGATTTAGGTGTAGTCCAAAACAGAAAATAAACCACAGCTAATAACCTAACTCGACATTTGCCTCTTAAAAAAGTTTTTAGTTCACAAATTTTAGGAATATTTTTAAAATGTGAATTTTCTTTATTTTATGAAATATTATGCTGGTTAAATAGTTTCGCACGGGTGCTCCAACTATGAAGGCAATAATTTTCTGACACGGCCTGTCCCTTAATATGTATGTATATGATAATAATAACGAAATGTTTTGAGCGTAATTTCTCCCCTGGCTGGATATGAAATGTGTCTTTTTCTGTGTTTTTCAAGGTGGGCCCTTGAGAATATTTGCTTCTCATTCTTGAAAAGATTTATACAGGCAGGGCAGAAAGTTTTAACATAAGTGGTTATTCTTCTCTTGCTTCCCTGCTGTGTAAAGGGTTATTTTTGACATGGTTTTACTAGGCCTTGTGTGCATTCCCTACTGCATTGTGAATTTTAATGTGGGTCCTTAATCCTTTTTTGTCCGTTGAATATGGGATAACAGTTAGGAAGGGACAGACTCAGGACTTTTTTAATACGGGAAGGTATATGCTTTATTCTAAATATATTGTGCTTCATATCCACCTTTCAAAGATTATTTATAAGACCTTTAAGACTGCCTTACTTTTATAGAAATGTTGCAGGTGAGTGTGAATTCTCAACTGAATAAATATACATGAAACAAATTTTTATGATATTTTCCCATGTAATTTTGAGAACAACAATAAGAAGCAAGAAGAAACCACCACTATCTAGCTACCTAACTATAAAGTTCAACTTTCTGAGACTTCCAGTTTCCCGTATGATAAGTGGTCGGATTAAAAATATTTTAAGCTTGATACTTTGCTTTGCTTTGCTCTATGAACTAGATAATTACTACCATAAACTTATGTCAAGCAACTAATCAAAAATATGTATGTGTATGACAATGTTAACATGGAACTTCCAAGAAGTAATTAACTAATAACATTATTATACGAGATACCTTACGACGACAAAAGTTGTTTAGTAACTAAATACATTATTTATTCATCCAGATAAAAGATTCAACTCATATTTTTAGAAACATGCCTCACAAATCTGACAGACTCTTATATCACCTATTTAGAGCAACATGCAACATGACAAGTCAAATGCCGCATAGATATTTTTAAAAGAGTTCTAAGAGATACGTCAAATGTACATTGTATATTTGACTTAAAGCTTAAAGAAACTTTTGATTAACCATTTTCCAAAGGCAATATATTAGTATAAATATTTACAATAAAATGGAGGCAATTCATTCGCGTAAATTCATACACAAAATGCTCATATCCTATATGAATCTTTAAGGGGCCACAAGATTTGTAAAATCTCTCCTCCCACTTCCCTTCATACAAACTAACATTTGAACTACGACTGTAGCGTATCATTATCATTCGCAGAATCTTAGAAGATGTTTTGTGAATCCTTGCCATACTACCAATCAATACAACTGATGCCGTCACTGTTTGGAAAACAATCATAAAGTTTAAGCAAGTTTAACAAGATGAGTAATGGGAATAGGTGAATAGTTGTCATCACAAATTCTCCAACTCCTATGCCTTCCGCCCATACCAATAGACAGACAATTTGTTTTTGCCGCTAAAAATGCAACCCATTTCTACGAGAACAACATTCATCTTCATTTTGTCTAGGAATCAATCCAGCCACAGTCGCCTTCCACGGAAACATTCAATGTAGTCCAAATGCAAGTCCAATAGGAAAAACTGCAGCAGTTAGTGTTACTGCGGGTATAAAACTTATCACCAGTTTTTCAATGTTTGACCTTTCCCAAAACTTTTTATCCTTTTGAGGGTATTTACAGCTCATCAAAATGGATGAGAGCATTTATAAAGGCTGCGATTTCAGGAGCTTTCACACGACAAATGTACGAATGACAGTTCATCGGAACCAGTAATTCTATAATTACCCATGTAAAGATATGATGAGAATGGGAGGCGTTATTCGTAGAACTTATGAATGTTTCGTAAATTCCTTGGGAAAATACAACTAGAAAAGTTGCTGCAAGAAGTATAGCCTTTAAGATGAATACCCGATGTGATTTCGGATCAAGTTTTGATATTATGAAGAATAACGGCAGGAAAATTGTAAGAAAATGGAGCTTGCATAAGGATTAGATTTGACATAACATTTTGCAAACAACCAATATTAACATGCAATTAAATTAAATTCTATTAATCAAAGATTTGTTGAATTGATACTAAATTTTGGTTTTAAGGCTTTATTAAGACTTGCGTTTAATTTTTAGTATTAACTTTAATGTGATAGTGTGTGAACCACTAATTAAAATTGTTTTTTTAAATTTACAGAATAAATTCCTTTGTTCTGACTAAATCAAACTTTATTACTTCATAAGTTTAACTTCATTTTAATTATTTTACAAACATTTCCTTATAAATTATAAATAATTTCATAAATGTATACGCAGAAGTTATCCTTCGTTTCTACTGTATTTAATATATTTCGTAGTTTCATTAAAAAACATACCCCATTAACAATAATGCTTGTTGCGTCACTGTAGTTGTGCATAATTAACAAATCTTATAATCAAAATTTTAATCAAATTGTATGTATGTTTTCTGGGGATTTCCAAAACGACTAATTATGAACACGATTCAGTAGTTAGGAGGTAAACTGAGTTGATGATTGTGTTTTGGTATTAGCAATTTTTAATTAGTGAGTAGAAAATTGAATTTATGTAGCTATAAATCAAAACAAATCTAGGACTTATCGTTTGT
>JAQIXW010003331.1:0-13363 GCA_034700685.1 Willowsia buskii | reverse complement strand
GCAGCGATAACCTGGACTTTGCTACCCTAATCTATGATGTAAGGGGTTTAAAATGACACACATCATAACACCATGCGGTGTGAATATAATCATTTCACTTTAGACATAAATTTATAGCATTCCTACATTTAAAATAAATTTTTTGTTGTGCGTAAGGTAACATGAGAGAATTTATGTGAAAAATGCAGACACGAGAAATCTTTCAAATGACAATGGAGCTCCAATAAGTGTTCCAAACTCCTATCATCACAAATTAGGTTGCTTGATTAAAGCGTTTATAATTTCCATAAACAAAGTTGTGCAGAAAAACCAAAATATGCATCTTGTTCAGCGTAAAAAACTGCATTAGATACGGTGTGTTTCATTTTGATCCCGTCTGGGCACAAAGGTAACACTGCTTGTAAGCTTTAAGTACAAACTATTGTACATATGTAATTTTATAAATAAGGTCTCATAAACCGCTGAATTTATGTATGTGTTAAAAAAAATTTATATTCTCAAATTCCATATCAATGCATATTTCATATAGCTTTATCATAAGTGTAAATAAGTCCAAGCCCAAAAAATCAACTTTTGAATATATTACTGACAATGACAGCTAAACATTGAAGTTAATGCATTGGTATTGTTTAATGATTTTGTACAGAGATGAAAAATGTGGAAAATAACGAGAATTCTATCAAAATTACTCCATTGTTCAAACGAGTATGCACCTTCACCTTAATGAGTTGTAAATACTAGATAAAAAAGTTTATAGACAGTGTGTTTCTGTTTATTGTTTTCCATAATTAATTACTTACTACAGGTAAATCAACAAGAACTTTCTAGAACATCAAACGGGTAGAAATAGCAAATGAAATTTACATGCAATTATAATTAGTGAATCAATCTTAATCTAGTTGTTAAATTATTTCAGTGTTTGTGCACTTTCTAATCGTCATTTTTTCAAAATTTAGAAACACTTGAGTTCAGAATTCAAATACAAAATACAAGTATTGGAGAAGAGATCAAGTTTTACCTTGTGATTTAACATTGAGAAAAGTTTTTAAAACTACCCTTAAAATTACATTCATTCTACATTCTCATTCTACAAATTCATGTCATAATGTCATGAATTTTGGCTTGCCTTAAATTTTGCATTATTCCTCTATGTATTTTGCAGAACTATGCAAAACTTACCCTGAAAATATCAGCTATTCCTCCATGAAATGTTCGGAACTGTGAGAAAATCTTCTTCATTCTGTAGTATGTAAAATAGATTTTTTCCCCAGAAAATCGTCCTCAATCAGCAAGGACACTTTTAGGTATTTATTTCTAGAAGCAGGACAACAATCCTTTTATTTAGGCATAAGTAGTATTGCTGGTTTTATTTCAGCTACGTGGTACTAGAATCAGCATCTTATTTATACACACAACAAATTTTGACTTTTCAGGTAAAACCAATCACAGCAAATCTTTTCACTTGTCAGCAGGTACATGCAACACTGTGTTTGCTGTAAAATATACTTTTGTGACAAGACAACATAGTAGGTAGAAGTTTTCTAAATTTTTACTCAGGGCATCATCAATGATAGTAACGAGTTTTCACATTCACTGTTAAATTGCAAAAACAAGAATAGAATTCTAACTTAGTTTGTATACAAATATATCACCTTAATGCTAATGTGGAATTAGTCGTTAATCCTTTGTGTCAAAGGTTGAAACACTTGTAATTGATGCAGCACTTCAGCTAGGAATGATGCTTTTCGTGTTTTTTGTAAACAAGTGTAGATAGAGTACAACCTTTGGACTAATGAATGAAGTTGGTGTTGGTATATGTACGTGTAAATGTACTTTTCACTAACATGCAAGATAATGATAATTTTATAGTAATATCACTTGACATTTGTTTTCGCTTTGAACATGAGATCTTTGACTAATATTCCACTGATGACATGGATGTATTATTGAGTATATATGCAGTATATGCAATCAACTACTGCGACCGAAACATCCAATCATTTAAATGTATTTTAATATAAATGTACACTCATGATAATCAATTTCTTAATCACTATCAACTGCTGATTTTCAGCTGATTCACGTCAAAGTTCGGGGGAAACTGCCGCGATATCTTTCTGTAGAGTTTCTGGTCTGGCATTTTGCCATATCTTCCACAAAAGTACATGATGGGATGTGAAAAATGTAGTAACAAGTAACAGCAACACTTATGCAATATATGAAGCTACAAGACTGTGAAACAACACTTGCTAGCTGCTAGCGTGAGTAACCCAGCGTAAACCAGAATGTTGGTTTCCTCAAGCAAACTCTGTTTTTCATCGCCTGTTATTCTAACGCTAAAAATTCATGAGTATGAGAGCGCTCCTAGAGAGATAAAAAGTGTGATAAAACAGTTAAAACTTAAGCTACAGAGTGCAATAAGTGCAAATATTCGCTACTTACATTTTTAAAATCATGAAAAACCACTACTTATACCTTGTCATTATAGCTGTACACCTTTAAACTGTACTGTACTTTTCTGCAAGACTGGTTACCGGCAACTGAAGAAAATATTATCTTGTTTTGATTTTTTATTAAACTGGTTATTAACTGATTCTAAAGGCATTACAGATTATAGGCCCTGAAATTATATGTATACCTATGTACCTACATACTACATTATTATGCCTAGATTACAAACGTATAGGGAATAGATTGATGCATTGATTGAATGAAATTCACTCATTCAATTATAGTTTGAGTATGCACTTTATATTATTTACAATCGTTCTTACTTTGATTATAAGCGCAGATGGCAGATACCGAAGCAGCCCGATTTACCAGCAGCTCAGTTTTCTCCGAAAAACTCAGCGAATGTAGATACATCCGCTGTATTATTATGCGTCGTAGTCGTGAGAAGACATAAAACAGCGCATTGAATAATGTATGTACACGTTACATGGTCTCATCAGCAACTTAGCACAGTATCTCTATAGGAGGATCAAAAAGTTCCTCCGGAATTCATATATCAAGCGCAAAAATGTCTTAAAGAAAAGCATTTTGAATGCAATGTATTTTTTCTGTAACACCAATGTGTGCGAAGTGAATGCCAAAATGCATGCATTCCAATCTTAAGCAATACAAAGTTTCAATATTTTCGCTTTTTCAGAAATCAGGAAGTCGTCCATTTTTTGCTTTGAATGTAGGACAATGGAATATTCAAAAAATATAATGTACAATTTTGCAACTCAGGGAAAATATTGAGCTCGCTAAACAACGGCATGAAAAACGCAATGTTTTGGCAAATGAATATTATGTAAAAGCAAACAAATTTTGATTAAGTACAGCATTTTCCGCATCTATTATTATTCGCGAGAGAAACTCACTTCCTCTATAAAAATTTACTAGAAACTGAACAAAACGATGTTTTTATCTTTTCTTTACTCTCTATTTCTTACAAATTAAGCGATTGGATTAAATTTATTGCATACATTTAAAATACAATAAGGAAGAAAGAGGACACATGACAGTGCTCAGATAGGTACTTTTCCTAACTCTAGTTGAATATTTACAACTGTAATTATTTATTAAATTCGTATTAAAATGGATATGAATCCGTGATTATCAGTAAGAACAACAGAAGACACTCTGTGGTTCATAATTTCTCAGTGTGACGTCGTACAAGAAAGCAAAGTAATAAATGTGTAGCACAAAATAAAAACCGTTCTGGAACGTTTGCTGGGGAAAGATGCGATGGATAAACTTTCTCTTGGAATCTGTCATACAGCATAGCTTTTCGCTAGTTTTTTGGTAATTTCATCTTTGGCATAGCTCGTATATAAGTAGACGAAAACACTCTTGTACATTGTATACCCAGCCATAGACTCTCTCTGTTTCCCCTTATAGTTTCCATTTTCATCCCATCTGATGTACAGAATATCGGAAAACACGGCGACATGCACACAAATACAAGGCAACGAGCTTTCCAACGAATATCATCAATATGCTGTGCGCTTAAGATATTGTGAGACGACGGGAGTCCTCCTCTTCCTACTCTCAGCACTTCCTTTTCATGCATTAGATAACCGTGCTTTCTCCAATTCAAAACCATTTGGCTAGAGACGTTCGTGTGGAGAGGATCCCAGCACATTTTCTGCACAACACCTAGTTATTTGCACTGCACCATTTTTTCTGTTCATACTAAAGCATAGCTGTATATTATAGTTTCTTTTGCTTTGACATAACCATTCCTTTCAAATTCTGCACAGTAACATTATTAACGTATATAACCATTTCGAATTTTTATGAATTGGGATTTCCCAGATTATTTTTCCCTATTGCCTAAGATGATTATTTCTTTTGGTATTGATTACTTTTGTGCACTTAATACAAACAACAGCAACTACTAGTACCAGTTAATGATTAAATAAACAAATGCCGAGCTATCCTTGTTGTCAATTACTCAAATTGAAGTAAATAGCCAACCACTGTGGTCACGCATCGTAGGAAAGAGAACTAATCGAGAAGTATACTACTTGTTTTATAGTTTTTATATATACTAGTTGTTCATTGGAGAACGATGTTTTACGTCCCACGTATACTCGTATAGCTATATTCAATAGTAAGTAACAGAACGCTGCATTGCATTTCATTCACAAACGCTTAGTTTGACGTTCGTTTTAGTGTGATTTTGTGCGTAGATTGAATGTGGTCATATTGACATTGACAGGCTACTTATATTGCAGTTTTTATGTGCACATTTACTCATTCATGGAGACCAACTACGGGGAAGAATCATTTGATTTGATTTCATAACCAGCCAACTGAATTTGCGTTACCAAAATCAAAAGTGCATAGACCAATTTCACAGTGCAAATTTGTACTCCTTGAGAAAAGCTCGGAATAGTTCAAAAAGCTACAACAAATCTCTGGAATGATGTTTTAAGGATTGACAATAAAATTTCAAGATTAATATACTTATCACGTATTCTTCCAAATTTTTTGTACGTACCCTGCTGACCAACCGATACTTCAAACATTCTCTGGTAATTCTCGTTTCTCAATTGCTTTTTTATTAACGTATCTCTGCATGTGAAACATTTTTAGTGAATTCTGTCATTGTTGAACATACGGTTGTATTATTTGCTTAAGCGATTTGATTCATAATATCGTTACTTTGACAGAACAAGATTTCGTCTTATTGGTAACATATTGTATTCTCTAGGATAGGGTTTTCTAGGATAGTGCATCTTTCATGACACGTGGTGGTTCAACATTATATGCATTGTGAGAAGAACGGGAGAGTACATTTTCTGAAAGCACATGGTAGGATAGGTACGAAAAGATTCACTTCAGTATACACTGTTGCCATCAGCAAGCATACATATTATGTGTTCATGTGTCCCTACGGACTATGCAAACCATCACAAATTTCGGTCAATACAGAAGTAAAATGATGGGAATTATATGGTTCGTGAATGAAAATGATCATGTTACATTTTAGAGAATGATTAAGATAAAAACTTTACTAACCTAGACCTAGACATGAGGACTTGCTCTGCAATCCTACCAAATTTTGAATCATTTCCTCATATCCTTAGTTTACATATACTTACATCAAAACCCAGTGAACTTTTCTGAGCGCACGGTATAACATGATGAAAGAATTCGGCACAAATACCAATCTTGCAGCTTTGGGAACAGTATTTACTCAAGATAATGATATCTGTATAGAACATTCTTGTTGAATAAATGTATTATCGTTTCGGTTTTATCAGTCAAAACGTAGATTTCTCAATTAGCAACAACTACTATTCAACATGTTTAATCTTTACTCGATTATTGTTTACTAACTAATGTCAATCACTTTTACGTATCCTGCGGAAAATTCCATTCAACAAAGCAAGGTTGAATTCCGGTAATTTTCCAGAAAGTCATTCCACTCCATCCTATGTTGACCCAATTTTTTAGACTTTTCCTACTTAAATTATAAAGCAGTTACAACCCTGTAAACAGTCAAACTTTGAGTGTCGTGTTAATGTTTGCTTATTTAATTGTTCATTAAGCACTTCATGAACACCACGAATGAAAATTATAATACCCATTAAGTTGTTCTATGAAATAACCGATTTTACAAAAATATATAAAATTCATTTCATAGTAATGCCAATAATTTTGCATAAAACATTGTATAGAAGCAACCAAAATTGTTTGTTTTAAAAGAATTTTGGTGAAATACGACATCCCAAAACATAAGCAACATTTAAAAATTTATCTCAAGTGGTTAATATAACTTATGATAGGTATTTGCTTTTCAAACTGCAACGAATAATGAATTCATTTCATAAAGATTCCTAAATGCTGACTGTATAATTGTCGTAAAAATTTGTTTAGTAGAAAATGGGTTGAGCACACAGCTTTTATGAGCTTTTTTATTATGCATAAATACTTTGTTTAATTTTCAGCTGATTAGGATTAATTATGAGTGAAATAAAATCGGCAATAAACTTTTTAAACTAATGTGGAAAACATAACATGGCCTAATTAATTACATTTACTCTTCATTTGTCAATTTACTATTAAAATTGTAATTCAATCCCAAATAACGGACGAATCACGAAATGTAGTTCAAAATCAAATTAGTTTATGTATAAAAAAATTGCATATTACCTTACATTTCACCATTTCTTTACGTTATTATTACATATAGTTACTGTTTTGATAACTGCTCCATCCAACTTTATTGCAAACACTATACAAGTTCTCATGTACTCAATTATTGACTTTTGATAATTTTGTGCTTATAGACATTTTTTATGTCGTGTCAATCGTTTTCATATATGATTCATATATGCTATCATGAATTATGAATAAATGATCAGAAGATTGATTATTCGTTTAGCTCCCAAAAAATACACGTTTTAGGCTATAAATAAAGCAAATTATAAGGATTTCTTGCAAGCACTCCCAATGATTGAATTAAGCAATCATATGCAAATACATGGAATCTTGGCTACTTTTATTGCGTACCCGGGGCATACTTGAGTTGTTATTGCTATAAATAAACACTCTTTGGTCTACTTTTTCGCAAAGTTTCTACATCCAGGGTAAGCCCGTAGGTGATATGAGAAAAAAAGTAAAATACCAATAACACCCATGAAATTTATCATTGATAAATATCTGCACCTATTAGTAGGCATATATATTTGTGTGCTTAAGTTAAACTATATATTGGTTTATGTAGCTCAATGTAACGATATTTTGCTTCAAGTTCCCCCATAAAACATCTATCTACTTTCCTTAGCTCAATCCACAAATGTTATTGCAATATACTTATTTACCTACCTATATGTATCTATTAAATCGTGAAAAGCAAGACGCACTACTACTTTTTGACAAAACAAATTACATGTAGCAATCAAATCATCCAATTCATCATTTCATCTTTACCTTTTACGTAATGAACTCTCTGTATCAATTAATTTCAATCCGTTGTTTGACTAGAATTACAGGCCTGTATCAGGTTCATGTAATTTCCTGACGCGAGGTCTATTACGCTATAATTCAGTCATGAATTCAATTTTATCGCTTCAATCTATTTCTGGAGACATTGCAGAACATTGCATTGACACAATGTGATATGCTTTCTTTGGTAACGTTCTCTCTTCATATTATGTTGATGTTTCTGAGCTGAGAAGACTTTAGAATATCTGTTGGTTAATTTTAACTTTAACGTTTAAGAAAAAGCCAGCAGCCATAAATAATTTAGGGCCATTAAAACATCCGATATGTTTAAGGAATGCATAGTTTACAGTAGACAAAACGGCAACAGTGACTATAAAAACAATACCTAATGTAAACATAAAACTACAGAGTTAATGGAAATGAATTTGTTTTGCTATGCATATTGCGTTATATGATTACTTCAATAATGGTGCACTTGGATTTCATTGAAATATGACCCATTACTCTTGCTTAACCGTTTATTTTCCTTTAACGACAGTTCCAAACAATAGACAATAAAAGACGTCTTTTCCCTTTGTCCTACCAGAGTAAGAATGGACTGATAAAAGAACTCTTACAAAATTCAGGAGCCGTATGTTTCAGCACACAGTTGTACAGAGAGCAGTAAAGTGTATATGTTATCCAAGAAGTGAAATTGATTTTTCTCTAACAAAAGGGACAAAAGCATTCACGTATTCGAGTTTCATATACATATATGTATAAGTCATAATATTTTCTCCAGTTAAAACGTCAGCAGATGTGGAGAGTTGATTGAGAAGACAGAAGACATCATTACTCTACGTGCTCCTTACAACTACGATTATATTCCTCTTTTAATTCCGTGAGCACAGCAGAAAAAATCTTTGTGAATCCTGACGTCTTGGAGCAAGAGAAAACATAAAAGCTAAAATCAACTTGGTTCACTCCACTATACCTTTTGTTCTTCACGTTTGATTTTCTCTGTGTGATGTACTACAGTCGGAATTCGGAATTCCAAAATGGTGAACATTTTTTTTTGTGGTACAGAGTGGACCTTCTTCTGACTCTACTCAGCCACTAGCGTCAATTTACACGTGAAAAATCACCGGAGAAAGTCTATTATCGCCTATATATAACGATATAAAATAGAGAACTGAAAGAGAAGAAACAAAGAATTTTATCAGTCAGCTAGCATCGAGAAAAAATCTATCCATCAATCTAATGTTGACTGACCACGACCACACAAAGCGATTGCGTATTTCAGATTTCATGCTTCTTTGCTACATCTTCAATGTAATTTCCTTAATACTCTTTTAGACATATTATGTATAAGAGTCTCGGCTTATGGACACATTGGGAAAGTGTGGTGATTTACCGCTATAGCAAGACTAAATAACCAAAGAAAATAAACTCACTTTTAATTCAATAGTTACGTGAATGTACCATAAAAGTGAATTAAAGTCCATATGCCTACACTATATAGGGTAGTACTTGTTGGAATTGGACATTGATTCGCATGGACATCCTGCGTCACTTGTCTATATATGTGAGTTGTATGCATTATATAGGAAGCGTCAATCTTGACGTTGACGATCACAATCGAGAAGCACTAGTTTATGCTTTCTCTACTATACTTATCTATTATCTTTAACGATGCATTATGTACCTCTGAAATTAAAGACAGAAGACAATAAACGACCGGTTGCGTGCAATCTTTCATTAACTTTTCCCCTGATTCGGTTCTGACTAGAAGAGCTAACACAGCACTTGATGTGTATGATATCATAGCTCATGTAATTTTCTTCTTCATTAGAAACCGACAATCATTGTAAATGACGTTTACAGACAATAATATTCACAGCCATTAGGAACAATCAAGTAAAGCCGTACTTGTCATCTCCAACTTATAGGCCACCACTGAAATGTACATACTGTTAAATAGTAATTGATGATATTTAGAGATTGGTATGAACTGTTACATTCCCAATTTCACCAGCACATCAACTCTGTCAAGATTATAATAGAAGATTACCTAAAGAATACTCATGCATAGTTGAAACAAACGAGATAACCTTCACATGTTCAGGAAAAAGAGAATGAGTGGGTGCATGAATAATTTATGGCTTTATGATCTATAACAGTAACTGTAAGTGACATCACTTTAGCCATCCCATCATATTATTGCAAACAATTAGAAGCCGAAAAGACAGTAGTCCACTTCAACGAAACCCGTATAATTTTCGCATCAACAACATATACTTGGGAATGATTGAAATTTGCAAAGAAACTTCATGACTTGTCATCAACTATCTAGTAATGTAAAACTTTATAGTATGCAATATTATACAGAACACCCGACACGTTACATCTAAACAGACACAGATTGAGAGCCTCAACCTACAACCCTAGAAGTACTATCCATCACATCCCATCATCACATTTTGTGAGCGTGGACGACTAAATTAATACATTGAAACCGTAATCGTTATTATTATTTTTTAGTTCTGCCACCACTAACGGAAGGGTATCTATAAACTAATCAGTCAACCGAGTCAACTCAACTTACAATTAGCTGTGGTTCTGCAATGAAATATCAAAAAAGTATGCAGACAACAAACTATATATATTTTCTTTCAGAGTGAACACAGTGAATGCAATAAAATAAATGTATGGATAACATTTTTTGTGTAACAAAGAACACAGAATTTAAGGCTTAGCAAGAGAGACAGAGAGTCAAGTAGTTGATAACAAATTATTATCCCTGGAGCCACGATAAAGTATAATAAAACCCCATACATACATAATATTATGCTAACATTTTGGATTCGATAAGGATTTTGAATAAGCTTCTACAGGATAACTATACGATAAAGCAAGTTGCAATACTTGCACATGAAAAAATCATCATTCATCAGCACAAGAACGTGCTCACAGAGCGCAATCTTCCCCTCACCATACCCCACCGGCGTATGCAGATGCTACATCATCATTTTTTGTCAAGTTCAATAAATAATGTGAGTGAAATCTATTATGTAAACTGTGATTTAGAAAAAGTGTGTTGCATATAACGAACAATTGTCTCTTGTCATCGCAATCCAGTGGAGCTACGCGTCACTTTAGAACTTATTGTATGAGAAACATGTGCTTAATCCTTGGATAGTAGACGGTAGACATTGACATTGTTATTGCTTCCAAACAAGTACTTCAAGTGAACATTCTCATAATAATAGGTACATATGCGTCAGCAGTAATGAACACACATTGTAATAACTGCTTACACACTATAATACAGAGTCCCGATTAATGATAACTTTTTTTGCAGAGCCGTTTACTCTACATGATTCAGAGTGCTCCTATTATCTGGATAATGTGCAACATGAACATATTGGAAGATTATACGTGCATTATGTTTAATATATGTATGTATGCTAAAAATGTGTAAAGTGTTATAACACCATCATTCGATCTATATCGCCGGCAGTTGCTATAAACGTGAAACTTGTCAGTCCCGTCGTCAGTAGTTTGTTCAGAATGAGGGTCGTCGGTGGAAGGGAATAGATGTGCTCAGGAATTTTAAGTATTCAACATGCATGTTAGGTGAAGAGAGGCGATAGCAAAAATTGTTGCCTGATGAGGATTGAAAAATGCAGCATCAGTATCACTGTCATTTATTCTGCCACTGAAAACTATTTTAGAATCAATGCACGCAGTACTAATGATTCAACGTGACATTACCAAGAAAAAATTAGGCTGATTTTCCTTGTGATAGTCCTCAAATATTATTGTATTGGCTAACAGATAAATACAAAACATTTGCGCTGCATTGCTGTACAACTTTTTATTTCTTATGAGAAAAACGCCACGCTTGAAGAAAAAAACGAATATTTTTATGTGAAAGTGAGTCAGTATAAAAAACAAAATTCATCATGTCGACACCTTCCACTCCAGAGAAGCCGGCGAATTTATCCTTCATCACGAATGAAATCAATGGGGATAAAAAGCTCGCTGAAGATACAACTAGTATTCCCATTGACACGTTAGACGACAGCGGAAACCCTTGCAAGGTCTACAAGTACAGATGGATAGTGCTATGTCTCTTTGTTATGTATTCCATGTCGAATGCATTTCAATGGATCCAGTTCAGTATTATAACCGGAATAATCGCACAATTTTACAACGTCTCGGAGGAGATGGTGGATATGACCTCTATGATTTATATGATCACATATATCCCACTAATTTTTCCAGCAACATTTTTTCTGGAGAAAAAAGTAAGTTTTATTTTTTACAAGTTTTTGGGGTGCAATTTTAGACAATGTGGACGATTATTTTATGTAAAGTTGGAAGAGTTACAAGAAAGACTGTTAGAATTTATTTAATGGTCTATAGAAATACGACATTGTTTGAAATTTCATATTGCTTTCTTAATTAAAATTCGTGCAGATTCAGCTACGAGAAAAGTATTACGACAAGGGAAAAAGCTAGCTTAGATTCTAACCCAAAATCAGGCTCGCAAGATATGGAAAGTACTTTACATAAATCATAACTCTGACTTGCCTTTCCCGCAAAGGTGTCCGAGTAATGAGTTTTACTTACTGAATTTCATTTTAAATTCATGCTTTAAAAGAATTTGTAGTGAAAATAGTTTCATAAAATTTTCTTTGCCAAGCATAATGAAGCTGAGAATGAGTGCTTTACTGCAGACGCATGGGTTCTCAAGTATTTCATGTGAACCGCAGTATTTCTATCTAGAGAGAGAGCAATCAATGAAAAAGTTGAATATTGTAAAGGGGAGCAAGTTGACGAACAAGAAAGGAATTATCAGGCCGGGAAAGGGATGACCATGCATTGTGAATTAACTTTAAAATAAATTATTCGCAGATGAATGAAAAACAACGCATAAATTTTTCTCAGAGACAGGCTCCACCATATAGGGAAATAATAATGTTCATATTCCTAATAGGAAAGTTTATTGGGGTGGAGTAAGAAAGTTATAAAATGCAAGTTGTTCAACAACTTTTTTTCCGCAATTTACAGGGTCTCCGGCTGGCAGTGATAATAGGATCGTTTGGAACTGCTCTGGGATCATGGATAAAAGTTTGTTCTACGGCTCCTAACCTCTTTTATGTGGCATTCATTGGCCAAACTGTTGTGGCCATTTCTCAAACATTTATTTTGGGAATTCCTCCACTTTTGGCTGCTGTGTGGTTTGGCCCTGATCAAGTCTCGACCGCTACTTCTATCGGCGTGTTTGGAAATCAGGTAGCCTATTTAGTCGCTTACTTTTGTGGCTTTGTTTGCCATTTATCGTATGGTTTTATTTCAAACTACTACATATGCATCTAGAATATAGACGTATAAAATAATATTTTCAATCCGCGAATGTGTTGTGAGATCTCGACAACTCAAACAATCAACAATATTCATACGATTATACTTCTGAAATAATCCTACTACACCCAAATGAGATCAAACAGAAAATGAAGTAAAATATTTCTCTTGTAAATTTTGCAAAAATATTGGAAACGCCTTCGTCATCAGAATTATAAGTTTTTCTTTCAAGTTTGTCCTTCGCTTTCAAGCATGGGAAACTTTGTTAATGATATTAAGACAACGTCTTTCCAATTTTCTACCATATCTCAACTGTAATGCTGGAATTACGGGAAATCTCTTTTATTTCGCTTTCCTTTTAGACTTCATTAGAAAGTTGTAAGGACTCATCAAGACGATGATGATTATGATCAGAGATGGAGATCTTAGGATTTTGCATCTTTTTTGTGGATGCACATATCGCAAAACCGCTTGACATGTAAACGAATCATGACAGAAGACGTCGTTTGACGCTTTAAAATTTGTCCTAAAATGTCCTATTTTAGACATTTTTGTCATATGTCCTAGGACA
>JAQIXW010003330.1:0-13364 GCA_034700685.1 Willowsia buskii | reverse complement strand
TATAGCTTGTTGTGGTCTCCGGTCTAAATGTTTGCGTGGTAGTTTGGTTTGGTGTGGTGGTAGCACGATATATAAGACCCAAAAAGCCTCTGATATTTTATGCATGTATGCAACCCTTTTGATTTTGGGCTTTGTGTGTGCATACAGAAAACACCTCATGAAAAACTCTGAAAAGTAGGAATCGTTCAGTTTATAAGAGATCGAAGTTTCTAGGCTTTATGTTGATACATTGTAGGTCCCTACTAAAGTGGGTGGACTTTGACAAGCTATATGCTTTTGTATGAACATTCCCTAAAGTCTGTTTCACTCTGCTCTCCTTTCTGCTTCTGCTCCCTTGGGTGCATCATCCGTAATATTCTCTATTTTATTGTTTAGTAGTCGAAAAAACTTATGACTATACGGCATTTCTGCATTCGAAAAATGCTCTTTATATACTTGACGTAGAATAAACCTTTTTTTTACATGTCTCATCCAGTTGCACACATCAAGACCAGATACCTAAATGATATATGCATGCAATCATCTTATGACTATGACTATTTCTGTGAGTAATGTCTAGTATATGATGTTGATGTGATATCGGCAAATGACGAAAAGGCATATGATGATGGCTATGACTATGCTTTATTATGTACTCTTGAGCTTTTTTAATACTACCTCACACACTTCTTCTTTGCTCAAGAGAGTATTCAGCAGTATAGTAGAGGCAGTTGTCGAGCAGCACTCCTCATATACTCTGCCTGGGTATATCAGTTTATACCCCATTATTACCACTACTACCAACAACAACTTTCAATAATACATGCTTACATTAGTTAGTATTATAGCGTATTTGCTGCACGGTAGTCATTATAATGGTATGTGTTTAGAAGTGTTCCATGAAATGGAATGAATCTGTGATGTTGAAAGACATGGAACGACACCCCTTCTTCTCTTCATTCAAGTTGAGTTTCAAGCGAGTTGAGTTTCTGCTCGTTGTTGTTGGGGTATAGACGGGAGTGGAGTTTACCTAGTAGCAGTACTGATGGTGGAGTGGAGGAGTATACATTAAAGTTTTTTCTTAAACCTTTTTCGCTCTATAGCTATTATTATTATTGCATTATTATTGCTAACTCACTTCTCATACACACGGAAATGTACATTTTTTATAAGAAATCCCACGTACAATAATATACTATTTATTATATAATTCGGAAATATTTGTATGCATGAAATATTATGTACCTACCGAACTCTGTTAAGTTGAAGGAGAAGTAATATAATAAAGGAAAAGTGTTGCAAAAAAATGGGAAGGCAAGAGACGTTTTATTATTGGAATAGTAATACTCTTCTGCTGGAGGAAAAGTGCTGCTAACTGTGCTAACACAATACTTTGCATTGCCACCAGTACCCGCCGACTATAGTTTGGAGTGGTGGTGGTTTCGTTGTGGAGGAGAGAGGGAGGATATTTTTTGCTTCTCCAATTTCTCTAATAACTGTACGGAAAGTAGACGACGGAATAGTAATGGAATAGAAACGGGATAGAAGAAGACGGCGACTTATACGAGTGGAGTTCGCTGTGCTGCTGCTGCTGCTCTAGAGGAGTACTTCCAAAAAGAGAGAGACAGGAGACTGGAGTGGTCCCATTATTGGAGGAACCCTTTTGCTCCCTTACAAAACTATTTCTATCGTCGTATAAGAAGCGTGTGTGTGGATATTATTATCCTTCAGAAAAAAAAGTAAAAAGTCATCACAAGGTCCTTTCCTTCCGATTTGTGAATGTGTGTGTGTAAAGAGCTCATGAGAAGATAACTGGAGAAAAGCAGTGTATACACCTCCGGGAAAAGTATATCCTCCTCACCGACTTTGTGTGGACCACATATACACATACCATCATCATCTTTATCACTACTTGGAACAGCAGTGCATTTTTTGGCTGAATTCTTTTCCCTTGAACGTGTGGTGACTGTGTGTGTCCTTAAAACTTCACCTTCTCTTCCTGGAATTATTTTAAAGAAAAATATACAAAAAAAGTTTGGAATGAGAAAGTTTTGAGTCATCTTTTCTCACAGTTTTCTTCTCTTGTCTTTTGTATACATTTACTATTCCCCAGTGGGACTTGTGAAGCTCCTTTCATCCTTTCTTACATACCTATTAGCTTTCAGTTTATTATTGCATTTAAAGCTTTTGCCAGTCACTACTAGTCTACTTTTTACCACAGGAATAATTGCCCATAACTGGATTAAAAGCCTTGTGAAGTTTTTCTAAGCTTTGATTAAAAGTGTATGTACAAATAATTTGCTTAACTATTTATGCAACTCTGCCTGGAGAAAGTTTCTCTTTGAAAAGATTGGATTATTATATAAGCTCGATGTGGGGGGAGTAACTGAATTCATTGTTTGATTATTCGTACAGAAGGAAGAGAAAAAAATCTCTTGTTGGATTTTGTTGGACTGAACAATAGGTTAAATTACAAACACTTGTTTTGCGGATTTAAGTGAGCTGGATTGGATCAAAGTGCTTTATTGATCTTTGGGGATTATGGTCAATCGTAGTCTGGATTCAGTGCATTTATAAATCAGCATCACATACAACTGAAATAAATTCAATAATAGTACTCATCTAACGACTGGTTTACGAAAGCAATAATAAAATCATCAAATTACCTGCAGATTTCTCATACTAATTTTCTTAGCGGAACTACTGAAGCCAATAGACATTCAATCAAGAATATCGAATCAGGTAAGAATTTATTCCTACTTTTATCGTTTAAATACGATGCATTATTTAACTTCCTCGTTACGTGAAATGAACATTAGGTTAAATCTTATTAAGAATTGCTAATTATTCTGAGACCGCGCTACAAGCCAAGGCAAATATATTTGTACATCATTGTATGGAACATGGAAATGATTTTAAGACGAAAATTTGACACAATGCACACGTATAGAATATTATTGACAATGATTTGGTGCTAAAGACGTTTGTAGGGCTGGGTTCAGATTTCTGGATTGGTCGACCAGCATAGACATATTAGCCAGTCACCGCAGCTCATTATCACGTCAATAAAATGTACTTTAATGAACTTTGCAAAATATAATTTTGTGTAAGCAAGAAAAACACGACAAATGATCATACATTTTTGCTACACATTAAAATGCTTTTGGGATGAGTGATGATTGAGCTATTCGCACATTGACCATGTGCAAATACTTGCGTCATTTTTAATGTTTGCTCGTTACTTAATACTGTTTATCTGCGGTTGACTGTTGCGACAAGAAGATATGATGTACTGCATATCTCTTATTAAAATTGTCATACGAAAAAACATAAAAAATGCCTGTCATTCCAATTCCAATGATGTATATAGGAGTTTAATGGAGTGGAGGAAAGTCGAATAGACAAAATCAATCAGTACAAGATTTAAGTATCGTTTCAACGTTTACCTCAGTCATCGCCATTAGGAGGATCAACTCAATATTATTCCATTATCATCCTTCTCATAAAATTGCTTGCGGAGGCAATATGACATTAATTAATGTTACGCTACTTGAATACATCAAATCATTCAGAATGACGTGGCAAGTCAAATCATAAGTTAAATTCAAGAGCATAAATTACAGTACCTGTACGAACAGTAGCATGGAGTGGAAGTTATAAATAAAACATCATTTATAATTTAAGCGCAGCATCTGGCAACAATATAATATTGTACATAGGAGTTGTAGGAGTATATTATTAATAGATACACACCATCAAGGTGAGTCGACAGTCAATAACAAAAAAAATCTCTTAAATTAAAGTCAGTTTTTGATTATTATGCTGACGAATAATATCAATACAAATACTGATTCGCTAATGCACAGAGATCATATTATACGCAATAATCATGCAGCTAACACAACAATAACAATCATACTGCGAAGACATGGTACGTACAATCCATTAGCAAGTTTTTTTTTATGTAATGTGCAGTCAACCGTAAAACGAACTTTAGATGATTTGTATTCCATACCACGTACTATAAATGTCGTATTAAAATACTTAATTTGTACGAGCAATGCATTGATAATATGTGCTGATAAGAAAAACAAAGATAACTTATGCATGATAAAAATCTGAGTTAACAAGCCCAAAAATATTATTCCTTTTTTAACACTCAGTTAAATTATTGAATCATCATAAATTATAATTTAGATAGTCAATATAACAGTTCGTTTTTATTCGCTCCTTTGGACATTTTTATGGAAATGATTTATGCACACATTCTAAAAATTCAATCCATAATAAGTTTTCATGTCAAGTTGTTACACACGTCTAAATTTTTGATTGAAAAGAAAGGTCGGACGCCAAGTGAGTGTGAGCGGTGGAGTGAATGAATTTTAAAATATTTTCTTCAAGGAAAGTACAATTTCTATATGCAAACGTTTCATCTAACGCTCTGTTTTTTTTCTTTGAATATTTTCGCGAATAATATGTGATAACAGCGACATGACAAATAATAACAATGATTTGATTAGTTTGAGTCGAATACCGCATGCAGGTTGCTAAAATAGCAAATCTTTCACACTTTTCCTCTCACGAAGCATGATGATACGCTGGTAATATGATGCGATAATGGACTTTAATTTTTCAACCATTTTATATAGTTTCATAGCACGTCATACTGTGTAGATTTTTTTCCTATTCAGAAAAGGGCTATTATTACTTCCATTACATTAAACAGATAGATACATGATACGTGGCGTACGTCGTGCTCTTGAGAAAATGAAACGAGAGATGTGCCAAAAATTTCTGTTGCGATTGCGTTTTCTGCGTTCGCATTCATGATCATCTCAAAAAGTGTTCTTGTTGCTTGCAGATTGCACATAATATATTTTTCTGATTGAAATCAGTTTAGTTTTAATAGATGAAGTCTGTATTCTTCACGTGCTGTGCTGTGTTGCTTTTTGATCTGCAGTTTTTGCAAAGAGGCGAGATTAGCATGTGCTAAGTTTTGTTTGTTGCAAAACGGAACCTTTCATTCACACAAGTCGTAGAGCGATCAAATTCATGCGGTGAGGGTCATCGTCTAATATATAATTCTTTAGGGGTAATCATTCATAATAAGAGTTTTGGTTACTTTAATGTAGCTTGTTATGCAATCATTAGGAGGCTAAGTGAATGAAGGATTAAAAAGTGAAATCGTTTTTAGAATTTTATGGCAGAGCTTTGACTTTTAACTGTTCTCGTTATATTTATATGTTTGTTATATAATTTCATTATTGCAGCAGCAAGCTGTTAGACAAATTGTTGGAAATTGAGAGGAGCAACGTGAGAAATTCATCGTGACGCCCTCCTCCCTACAAAACCCCTCCAAGCTGTATATCGATCTATAAATAATAGTGAACCGAGCCGACTGACTGAGCAAATAGAGAGGAGATAGCGTATGTCAACATAATTGACACAGAATAGGCTCTTGGATAAGATAAAAAGACGCCCACAACAAAGAACAACCGGCGGACCTACTATAAAATCAACCTGAAAAATCACAAGACTAGTCGCTGCAGGATGCCGAAAATTGGTTGACGATTACTATCAATTCAAGAACGAAACCAGAAACAGTTACCTATTTTTAATATCCAGTCCCAATGATGTTCACCATCATCCACTCGTGGTAACCACAATGACTGTAGTCGTAGACGGGTTGATTCGTCCAAGAAGTGCGTTCATTGGCAAGAAGCGTTTTCTTGAAATTTATAATCGTCCAAATTCGTCCTCATCATCTTTATCGTCGTGTCGCCGGAAACCTCCTCACAATTATCAACACCATCGGAGAAAGTGATCCATACAAAAATAGATCAACAATTATTATAAAGACTTTTTCTTGGTGGTTGATTCATCCATGTCATTATCAAGGTCATCTTTCAAAACTGAGTACTGACAAGGATTTGATGATACTCGGCTATAATATTATCAATTGTCAATATCACAGGCTTTACCTGTTTTTCTAAGATTGTCAACAACACAACGTAAGGGAATTCTTCCAGAAATATACAACATTGTTGCTCCAATTTGTCAGTGTGATACTAAACTACTAAGCAAGTAATAAATTAACGACAACAGCTTTATAGAAGACTTTGGAATACATTATACGTGTGTTAAGGATCTCTTTATTGCGGAGGCGGTTCTTGTCTGAGGAATAAAGATTGCATAATATCTAGAAGGAGAGAACGCTGTCAAATCGTGTGATTTCCTGGGAGAAAGCATTTTATAATAGAAAGCAGTAGAAAGGATTGTTCTCCTCGAGCCAAGGACATTTTGGAGAAAAAGCTGTCAAACGCGGACGTGTTGGTATAAAGAAGTGGAGGAAAAACTAGAGCAGCTTTAGCTATGACTGATTTTCTCACGGAAGGATGGCAGATGGACCCGGACGATACGAAGAAACAGTGCAATATTTACGCAAACTACCGGAAGAGCGGCAAGTTCTTTGGAACGGATATCAATGGGTATGAAGGCATACCTCAGAACTTGGTGCTCAACGTGGTGGGATGGATTGTAAGTGGGACTCAAAGAAAAAGTTTTAATAAACTATGATGCATTTATCTATTCATTATAGTTGGAACATCTGTTTGGCATAATTTTACTTGGAAATTGAAATGATTATTTTTCTGGTTCCATCTAGGTTATGATATTAGTATTTTCGGTACTGCGGAAGAAGGCCTGGAATTATGGAAGGATTGCGCTTATTCAGAAGAGTGAGATGAAGTGAGTGTTTGTCATTTTACCTTTGTGTTCGAAGAAACCTCTCGTAAATCAGGTATTTGATTGCATACAGGGATGATTGTTTAATGTTTTTTAGATGGACGGATATGTTTTATGGCAATAATGATAACGAAGTGGATACGGACGGAGTGTCTTCCAGTGAAAATGGTCCTACAAAAGTGGCCGTTAGTGATTCTCGTCGGGCAACGACAAGGCAGGATAGCCAGCCAGCCAGCAGTAGCAGGATACCTAAACTCAAAGAAATTTTGGATACGGGCTTGTTCAGTTGGATTAAAATAGTTTTTACTCTTACGTAAGTGAAAAGAGAAAGGAGCTCTTACAATAAGCCGCAGTTCTCGGAAATGCCAAGTTGCTATAATAAGGATAATTTTTCTTTTGTGTTGTTGCAGGGATCAGCAATTCTTAGAAAAATGTGGTCCTGATTGTGTCCAGTATTTATCTTTTCAACGGCATTTAATTTTTTTATCTACTATTATAACAATCACCGCCCTTATCGTAGTGTTACCCTGTAACCTTCAAAATAAGATTGGAGACACGGGTCCTATGGAGTTCTCGGATACTACTATCATCAATTTGAACAAGAAGTAAGTTGACCTACATCAACCTCATGGCTATGTTATGATCCACACTGACTGATACCATATTGCATAATATTTGCTTAACACCAAGGTCTCTGATGATTATGTCTTTTTTATTATTCTTCCCTCAGCCGCAAGTTTTTATGGGTTCATGTTATTCTAGCCGTAACGTTTTTATTCCTGAGTATTGCCGTAATGCGTCACTTTTCAAGAGCGCTCAAATTCGTTGAGGATGATCCCACCGTGTCCAGAACTGTTATGATCATTGGGATCGGCAAGAAATTTTGCCAAGAGGATAAAATCCGCCGACACTTTCAGTAAGCGAGAGAGTTCCTTCCTTCCATTATTATATTGCAATTTTATGACATCTTTTATGAAGAAGAGGGGCTCATTATAAAGTAAAGTTTGACATACGAGACTTTATTATATGTTTCTCCCCAATTTCAGCGAGATTTATCCAGACGTCGACATATCTGAGATTACATTTGCCTATGACATTTCGAAACTTCAGTATGTGGAGTTTCAAAAGTAAGTGGGGGAAATCATTTTTATTGCTTTTCACAACTTTTTTAATAAAGCAAGTCATTGACTCTATTTATCTGTTTGTGTGTGCCACTTGCAGGCTCAGTTCGTCTAGTGCTCGGGTATACTGGGAAGAGTATTTAGCTGAGAAAGAGTATCGTCCTACAATGAGACCTTACACTTGTGGTGCCATATGCTGTTGCTGTGAGCCCTGTGGATGCAAATCGGTTAGTTAGGACAAAACTTTTCTCATTTTTTCGATAATTCAATTTGTTCTTTTTAATTACTCATAAAAAAAACTCGCTATCTTTTTGTGTGTAGACGGATGCAATTGAGTACTACGCTGCAGATGAGGCTAAATACACAAGGGAAGTTGAAGTTGAACGTGAGCGAGCCCTCACGTGTCCATTAGGCATTGCGTTTGTCACGTTCAAAAGTATCGACATGGCTGAACGTGTCGTTGGAGATTATCGCTTTACTGCGAAATTACTGCAGCAAACACCTCAGTCTAAATATAGTCGTAAACTCAAGTCGAAACAGTGGATTGTCAAATTTGCTCCACTTCCTAATGATGTTTATTGGTGAGCGAAATGGCGAAATAACATAAATCAGTATTGATCATAAGAAATGGTGTTGATTTTTTGTGTTGAATATGTTTAATTTTCTTCTACCCACAGGGAAAATTTGACGTTGGGCTACAAAGCTTGGTATTTCAAAATCTTCCTAGTCAATATAGTCCTGGCCATAGTCATTGTGATCTTTACAACACCAGTCTACTTGCTAAACTCTCTATCCCTTCCCTTCGTCAACAACTCATCAAACATAACCATTGGATTTGGGCAATCCTTTAGAGACCAATCTCCAACTTTGGTATGTACAAAAATGTGTTACATAATATATAATGTTACCAAATAGGTACCATTTCCGACTGTAATGGCTGGTTGGTGTTGGGTATTTATTGATTATATCCGGTGAATGAATACGTGGAAAACACATCTTTATTTTTTATAGGCTGGTATTCTTATTGATACTTTCCCGACGATGCTTCTCTGGATTGGCGCGGTGACACTTCCTAGTCTCGTATCCGTATCCGACAGAATTATCGGATTTTGGACAAAAACTGCGGAAAATCGATCGAAAATGATCAAAATTTTTTCCTTTCTCATATTTATGGTCATAATTCTGCCATCGTTAGGAATGACGAGGTAAGCTGCAAAGCAAATCAATGAAAACATGTTATTGAAACTCGTGTAATTTGTGATTATCTGCGAGAAAACTAAATTTGTTTTTCCAAACTTTTTACTTCCAGTATGAGCGCAATTATATACAGAGGAAAGGGTCTCAGATGGACATGTATATTTTCCAAAGACAACGGTGCTCTGTACGTAAATTATTTGTGTACCTCAACCTTTCTGGGAACTGTGTCGGAGTTAATGCGCCTCCCAGAGCTATTCGTCTACTGTGTTAAGTTATGCTTTGCAAGATCTGAGGCGGAAGTTGCCGCCATTCGCAAATCAGTATTATGGGATTTTCAAATTGGCTCACAGTATGCTTGGATGATGCTTAATTTTGCCATCTTTACTGTCTTCAGCTTAATATTTCCACTTGTCACGCCCTTTGGTAAGACAGAGTTGGGATTAAAATAAATTATAAAGTACTAACACAAGTAGATTCATTAAAAAATGTTAAATGTTTTTATGTTTACTTTCTTTCCAGGCTTGGTCTATCTTTTGATGAAACACTTTGTAGATCGGTATAACATGTATTTCGCGTATGCACCTACCAAGGTAGAGAAGGAGGTGCATGGTACCGCCATCAATTATGTAATTGTGTGTATGTTCCTGCTTCAAATAAATCTGCTTGCATACGTCAACATTCATCTGGAGTCCAACAATGATGATAAAGGAGCAATTCAGCCGCAAATGAAGGGCCTGAAGGTGTTCTCCGTTATTGGTTTTTGCATCACAGCAGCTCTCTTCATGGGACAAGTTTTTTTCAATATGTGTGCCAACTTCAGTCCAATACTTTATAAGGTAAGCAGCAATGGCCTGCAGGCTGCAATGGTGTTCTTTAATTGCCTAATTTTTAAATGTCTTCATCTTACCGTTTTATGATTACCCACAGAGAATATCACAAGGTGATCTTACGCAAGGGGGCAGTACCGATCTTCCAAACAACATGTCCGGGCCGAACAGTGAAACCACAGCTCTGTGCAGAAAGAGACCGCAGGATGCGGTGGTGGTAGTAGGAGGAAACAATACTCATTCAGATGTAGGTGTCACTCAAAATGGTCACCATCATCATCACCCGCCGTACCCACATCACAACAACAAACCCGTAGCACGCCATGACAGACCTCATTTACGCTACTTTCCTCCAATCCTCCGTTCAGAGATTATTCGTGCTCAACAACAGGCAGCCGCAGCAGCAAACAATCGAACCCCATCCCCCAGCACCTCTCCATCCGTAGTCAGCACGGATGAATCGAGTAAACCACTGACCAAACAAATGGTACGGCAACAATTCGTTTGAATGAACAAAACACTTTCACCCACGCAAATGTGTAATTTTTTGACGTGGACTACTTCAAACCGTTTTCTCCATCAACAAAAACGTTTTACAATGTTTTCCCTATTTTTTCCATTTCTTCCCAACAGGTGACAACCGTCGCCGTCGTGGACGAGAGAGGTTTAGTCCGGGAGAAAGTTCCAATTCCCCTCCGAAATGGCAGCAGTCCTGCACCAGAGCGTAGAAATCATCATCATAATAATAGCAAAGATAGTAATAGAAATGATAGGATACATGTATGAACAAACTAAGCGTAAAACCATTAGTAGACGCCGTCGCAGAAGCGTGTTTTAGTGATAAAACAATCATGATGTCTCATTTTAATTTAATTACATATACAGTCCCAAAACCAAGTGCGTATGTTATTTGTAAATTAAGACCTTCATTTGAATCTAAACCTGTTAGGAAGGCGCTAATAAACTCGAAAAGCAAGCTGAAAGTCTAATATGAAAAAATGGGATTATGTATTTAGCTAGTTGTTAGTTACGTGTTAATGTGTGACATGTTGAGAGAGAGGTCGGCGAGAATAAAAGGAAAATGGTTCCTAGTCTGCAGTCTTCTTAATTAGGATTTAATGAAAATAATAATGATGGACTTTTTTGTATATTGTTATTGTCATTATTGTCGTTGTTATATTTATTAATCATATTATAAAATATACAGAGTATTCGATTAGGCAAGAATGTATAAGACGTTGTATTGTAAGAATATAATTTTTAGATCAATGAGATTGATGTAAACAGAACGCATTTATAGGAAGCAAACTGATGATGATCAAATCAAAGAGAACACTTTCACTACTGTACTTTCTACTTTAATAGCATTCCTTGTGTTTTCTTTGGAGTGAAAAAATATGTGGGAGAGCGAGGAAAAGAGATAGAGTTAGTTAAACGGTCATTTTTTGTAAGAGTCGAAAGATGATGATGTAGTACAATCGACAGGAAAAAAATTATTTGCTCCATTTTTCCTTCACGTCAACGTCAATTTTATGGGTATTATGACGAATTTAACTGTTTTTCTGCTGACGTGACGTGACTGTCTTTGTGGATCAAAGTTAATATGCATAATATTTTCAACAGAATATTATATTTGCGATGACACAGCACAAAGCAAACAACACATTTATAAAACAGCACCTTTAATAAATAAGGAAATCATCTTGTTAAAATCTTCAAATTAATGAGTAAGGAAAAAAAAGTTTCTTGCATAATTTGCTCTTAAATCGTGTTCGAAAGTTTTCAAAAGTCATAATAAGTCTACGATTTTTAAAAGTAAATTACATATATAGTTACAATTAAAAATAATCACAACATTTGTGACTGAAAAGTTGGAGAAGGAGGAACAGTATAGCGTGTAAAATTTAGGATTAAAAATTACGCTGCTTTATTATTGGAAGGTTAAATGGTTAAATACTAATATGGGCTTTGCATTAAAATTTGGAAGGATGAACTCATTATTGTGCTTTTATACTCTGTTGTTTGCAACAAGAAGATTATTGTTTTCGCTGTTAAAATCGCTTACCAGCTTGATGAGATTTTGTATGGTTAGTTAGTTGCATACTGCATACATTTACAGTCTATAGTGCTGCTTGCTAGAAAGAGAATGAAAATGTAACGATGATAATAAAATGAATAAAAAAACCTGTCATAAACACAACATACACATTCGTACAAGAATATAATAAAATATTAATTAATTTATAACTAAATTGGTGTGAAGATGCAATTATTATTGTTGTTGAGAAAGTAAAAAGTAGATGAGTGATAGAGAGAGAGAGAGTACTCGTCGCAAGCATGAATGTAAAAAAACTTCATAATCGCTTGTCATACATAATGTTAAACTATTTATAACAAAAAAGTAAAGTATAACAACATTGAATAAATTGTGAATGCAACAAAACCACAAACATTTTGATGATAATCGTTGTAGAAGTGTATCTCGTAAATAAGAAGATAAACCGACGAATAAAAACGGATTTTGTTGAATATATATAAGAGATCGGAGAAAGCAGTCGAGTCTAATTTATATCTCTCTATAAATGTGCAAGTGCTTTCACTATTTTGTTATCGCTACTTTCCCCTCTTATACATCAGTCGATCATAGAAAGGCATTTGGAGAAGAGCAGCTTGTAGGAGAGGAAACGCTAGATCAAAACTAAAATGATGGCTCTTAAGGAACTGACTATCCCCATTTGGGTTGGCTGGCTATGTGGCATTGTGGTTTTGAAACGACCATGGGGCTCACCTTCTCTTCCTTCGTGGTGCACTTTCTCCTTATTCTATTGTTTAGTAGGGATCCTTCTTTACTTATTGATCACAGTGGACTTCTTGTTAAATAATAGCAGTGGCCTACTGATGGGGGATGAACACAAGTTTGGCAGATATGTTCGCGCTTTTAATTTGACGCAGTATGTGGTTGTGACCCTCTTGAAAAGGATCGCATTCATTAAAAACGCAAAACGTTTGGGGAAGTTGCTGGGAATTTTGAGCGAGTATGATAAGTGTTACTTGTTGAAGAAGAAGGATGTAAGGGATAAATGGGGATGGCGAAAAAAGGCGATTGTAGTTCCCATCTTAATTTACTGTAGCTTTTTTATTTCGATTGTTTCAATTGTATCAAAGGGAGTAGAATTTGTATTGGAGAATTCAAAGAAACCCTCCTGGTTCAAAATGTGGGGCATGGGGACCTGGGGATATGGCATCATTTACTTCTTTTTTGCTGTGATGCCTTTGGGAATAGTTTCCAATGTTGCGTATTCTGTGATAATGGTGACCACTTTAAAAGTGTCAAAGATTTTCTGTGACTTTTGCTGTGTTGTGAAAGATAGTTTGCCTTTAATTATTGCAAATAGGAATGCTAGAAGTGGGGGAAGGGGTGGTGATAATTTGGAAATATATAGTATCTTGAAGATGAGATCGAAATCTGAGTGGGAAAAGAAGAAAAACGCATGCG